>PIJE02005449.1:0-18848 GCA_002895965.2 Coryphaenoides rupestris
ATATGAGGATAGAGAGAGAGAGAGAGAGAACAAATAATGAGGATCGGGCAGGACGTCCTGGTTGTGAACGTTCAAGAACCTCACCGTTCAAATCCCGTCCAGTATGTGGAGTCATTCGTGTGCTAATTGGCAACCAACACAGGCGCGACGAAGGCCTCCTGACATTCACTATATAGTTGACTCATTGGGGCGTCAACACTTAATCCTGTTTGAAATCTGATTATATAGACTATAAAGTGCACTTCATGCACACTACATCCTATGATGCATTGCGGTACATCAAAACACCTGTCGGCTTGTTTACACGTCACGCCGATCAATTAGCGGTGCACAATTAGCATTATATTTACATTTAGAGCATTTGGCAGACGCTTTTATCCAAAGCGACTTACAAAGAGTACATTTGTTGAAGGAGACAGCAATATATCACTGTGGTACATAAAGATAAGAATAGAGCTGTTTTCGAGCATTCATAGTTACGAGGCTAATAGAACGAGTTTCATAATTGCTAAGTTGCCTGCATAACAGCTGGGATAAGAGCAGACCTGCAATTTTGAGCACGTTACCAACATCTAAGAACATATGCCAAGACCAAACACACAAGTTAGTGCTAGGGTTCGAGAGGAAGGGGGGGTTATGTAGAGTCCAGGTGAACTCTGAACAGGTGGGTCTTGAGTCTCTTGCGGAAGCTGGCGAGCGACTCGGCCGTCCTGACATGAGCCGGGAGCTCATTCCACCACTGCGGAGCCAGAACCGTGAAGAGTTGGGACTTGGAAGAGCGATGTTTGGCTGTTTTTAGTCAAGGCGGTACCAGTCGTCTAGCCGAAGTTGTTGAGCGGAGTACCAGTGTCTTGAAACTAATGCGAGTGATTACCTGGAGCCAGTGGAGTTTGCGGAAGAGGGGGGTTACATGGGGTTACATCCCCTTCTTCCCTGCATAGCTTGTTCCCTGAATAATGTGCAATAGTGTGTGTGCACAGACACAGATGTTCCCGGCGAGTTGCAGTTAGTTAGCAAGTCCCAGATCGATCGGGCTCTAATCCAGACTTTAATACACCCCATCGACAGAGTCGACCCACATTACCGTCCCCACGTTGCAGCGGGGAACTCGATAGCCAGGATAAAGCGAAGAAATAGCAACGCTCTGGTGTCTGACGATGGCGGGACGGTTGTGAAAGTTTAAGGGGGTTTCTCAATCCGATTCAACATCACCCATCACCTAGCGGTCCCAGCAGGACGTCCCGGTGATGTCGACTCAGTCTGTGAGGGCTCAGGCCTCAGGGTTGATATGAGCCTCTGTATGTAGTATGTACAGCTAGGGAGTCATAGCATATCTTGCTCTGTACCGCCCAGGCGATATATTGTTGTTGTCGCCTTGGGCGACTGCCAAATGTGCTAAACCTAAATTAAATGATAACCACTAGCCTCATGCTAAAGAATTAGCCGGACGCGTTGGAGTAGGCCTACTAACCTTGCCCCAAAGCACTAGCCTAGTGCCGATGCACGAGTCTAGCACTGAAACACTAGCCTAGCCTAGCGTGGAAGCACTAGGCTAGCGCTAAAGCACTAGCCTAGTGCTTCCTGAGTTACTGATCCTGAACGGGCCGGGCCCCGGGCCTCCCTTCATCACGCCACCGGTCCCCACAGCAGTTGAACATTCACCTTGAGTTTACACTGTCCTCGCTCCACAGGGCCCTCACCAGGTTGTTGTTGTCTTTGTTGTTGTTCTTGTTGTTGCTTTGGAATCGCTGTTTACTGGACATGCTTCAGACCTAATGAAATCAAGTCGTTTTCCATTTGGACCACAAGTATTTAATTTAGATTTTTGGGGGGTTGAGGGGGGTGTATTCATTGATGGCGTTGATGGCGGTGTTGTTTGTTTTTTTGGTTCACAGTCCACTTTGAGTTCCCGTGCAGCGGCACTCTAGTCTCGTCTCTGGTCTTTGGAAAGTGTCCCGTTGCCTAACGGTACAACAACACACTTCTCTGATGTGACACCAGTGTCGGTTCACCAGCTCCTTTAGACGGCACCTCTTCTATCACAGCAGGACCCCAGTTTACACTCAACAGCCTAAAGGCCCGGCCACTGTCCACCATGCTTACTTGCAGGCATAATGTGCCTAGAGATGGATAACAGTAACTAACCCTGTTCAGTTAGGGTGAATGAAGCGGACCTGTAACCATTGAACCAGTGATTTGTCGCCATCCAAACTGGCTTAGGAGACCAACTGATCTCATATGATCACCCTTGGAAGGTGTTTTGTTTCTAAAGATGCAAAATCAACACCTTTTTTTGATGATCGTTGATTTGAAATCCAGTTCCCTTGACGATGGAAGAGCCAGCTTTCGTTTGGTGATGTATAACATGAAATCCTGTCTGGTCCGCTGTCAGTTATTGACTTCATAGTGCAGCAGATGGCTGTCGGTTATATACGGTTTTTGGTTCTGGAAATAATTGTAGGTTTTTAAAATAACTTGGAGAGGAAAACGACTCCATCTGTTCACTTGGATGATGCTTCACCTTGAGGTTGGGAGAAGAATTGTGTGTGTTATATATGTTGTGTTTGTATAATCCCAACCCGCCATCATCTGGTAAATGTTTTCACTGATGCTTTTCTGGTACATACACAGAATGTATTTCATCGTTTATTACGACCAATCATGTTACTAGAGGGCGGGGATCTGTAGACGGGCGTTACATGGAATGGGTACCCCCTGGAAACAACCTGACTGGCGGGACCACAACAAACGTGATATGGCTGAGCATTCATCTCTGATCCAGAATAGGACTTATAAAGTGCTAAAATGTCTTGTCCAGACACCAACGCCCCCAGACAACGTGTCTGTAAAGGTTTAAAATCAACCAAATAAACACATTGGTGAAAACTGCAACCAGCCGCCCAACCCGCCATCATCTGGTAAATGTTTTCACTGATGCTTTTCTGGTACATACACAGAATGTATTTCATCGTTTATTACGACCAATCATGTTACTAGAGGGCGGGGATCTGTAGACGGGCGTTACATGGAATGGGTACCCCCTGGAAACAACCTGACTGGCGGGACCACAACAAACGTGATATGGCTGAGCATTCATCTCTGATCCAGAAGACCCTAACCCTCACTAAAATGATCAGCATCGTCCACGACCAACGCTCCTAGACAACGTGTCTGTAAAGGTTTAAAATCCAACCCGTGTAGCCGACGGACTGTAGAGACACATTGGTGAAAACTGTCTTCTGAAATCTCAATTTTGCCCTATCGTCAGAAAAATATATCCCTAACGAAACAGGAAACACTGCGTAACTCCGCCCCCTCGCGCTTCCTGGTTTCCGGCCCAGGCGCTAGTATGCAGAAGTTGTCGATTGTAGCGTCGTCGGAACTTCTGGGTTCGTCATCCAACCCCACGTATCTTAGTGAATGTACCGCGTCCAACAGACCGGCTGCAACCCCAGAAAACTCAGTGTTTTGCGTTTACTGTATCTTCCCGCCGCTTTTAACCGGTGCACTAGGTTTACTAACGCTCTTCGAAGCTTGTGCTCACAGACACTTTTATCAAGTCGCTAACATTAACACCGGTGACATTTAGTCCTGTCGCTAGGCTAGCCGTAGCAACTTATCATTTGCTGTTGTCTTGTTTGTATTTAATTCCTGTCAAAGTGAATATATGATATTGTGACGCGAGAATGAGACTGGAGTTTAGTTATGAGCGTATTGCGAAAACATACCTGAATGATGATATCTTGCCATTTGCTGACCGTGTCTAAGTTCATAAAAAAAACATGTGTTCGGGTCCACAAGAACAACAAAAGATTATCGATAGCAGACTGTTCAAAAAAATACATCGTCTTTGTCAGCCCCCACCCGACGACGGAACTTATGACGATTAACCATGCCCTCGGTAAAGAACAACAAAAAGATTATCGACTGCAGACTGTTCAAGATCGATCCCGTTTTTGCCCCAACGAACGACCTGGTTCACATGCTTCAACTGTGACCGAAATTAACATTTGGTGCCCCCATGTTGACATACTGATCACCAGCGACTAAATTTGCCAATAACTGTTGGAAAGTTCGATCCGCATTACGTTGTTTAGTGCTCAAGCAGAGCAAACTCAGTGGTATTAGGCAATGTTGGAGGCTTTTCGGGATGGAAGGCAAAATCCTCACACAACCAGCTAGAAGTTTGAAGGAAAAGCTTATTTTCACAACAGGGCGACAAGTATGGGGTGTTGAAGTTTACTAATACCACTTAGTTGGCGATCATACTTTTTTCTTAAAGGATCAGGTGATGTTTGAAACAAAGGATAATTTAATTTTTTTTTAAGAAATCCATTTGACAGTAATGAAAACAACATTATGCAATGTATTGTCGAGTTTTGGGGTTCATTCCTCTTTAAGCAGTACCTGCTGTTGTTTGACATTTTGTTAGAAATTCTTGGAACTGGGTCAAAATGCCCCCAACATATGATATGCCAATAATGACATACAGACACAGTGACAATTGCATTGTCATTCATCAGCAAATTATGCACATTAAACCTGCTGCTTTCCATTTTTGCCTTTTTCTCTTTAAAACAAACACAGTCGACCGAATGTTATTGGAGCTGTTTGTAATCAGAGGCATCATGGGAAATTAAGCCCACATTCCAAAAAACTGTACTGTATTATATATTAATATATTATATTAGAATCGTACTCACAAAGTGATTTTAACCAGAGCAATTTCCCGATAGTATAAAAAACGCTGCCGTACTTCCCATTAAATATATAATATATTACACAATTGATATGTCCACCGCCCCACCCAAAGCAGGTACTTCGGCCCAACAACGCCCTGATTTATATCTTAAACCATAGAAGCACGCCCGAAGGGCATTGGGCAAACCCTGAGTTTTCAAAACAGCTTCCGCTAAGATTCATTGGAACACACCACCCCCACCCAAGGACCCCATACCCCCGAAACCCACAACAAGTAAAAAATGAAAATCGGTAAAGAAACCTGTGGTAGTTTTGTGATTAATGCCAGATGTTGGTATTCTTGTTGTGAGGAAAAATTACCGCATAATGGACCCTCGATGACTCGTCCAATTGCCTTATCGGCCTGTTTGAAGGCTAATCTGACTTTCAAAGATTTCCGATTAAAAGAAGCCGAAGACCCTTAAAATGAAAATAAACCAATACCATTGAGGGTCTTTTAGTGTGAACCCGCGGCTGACCAGAAACAAAAAACAACCCAAGCCCTTTTTTCAACTGGAAAACCGAAAACACAATACCACAAAAGTACCCACGTGTTTGTGTACTACTCAAAATACCCAACTGGGTTTAGAAAGTCTAATTTTAAAAACAAAAGGTTTTCCAGCGGAAAGTATCAAAGCAAACAACAACAGACTGGTCTTGACGTAACGCGTAGCTTCTTGGAGAAGGGAGCGAAACTTTGGTTAAGGACTAGTCCGCGGGCCGGCGTGATCCTTTTAGTGCTTTCACAGCATATGCGAATTAAGCTGCATGGATGACCTGTTACTCCCCATGCTTGTCCACACACACACACACACACACACACACACACACACCACACACACACACACACACACACACACATACACACACCACACACTGCACACACACACACACACACACACACACCACACACACACACACCACACACACACGCAACTCATGTTGTCTGTAGTATGAACTTTGTTGACACAGATTAAATAAACAAAGCCACAAAGCACTAAAGGAGTAACTACTAGGACTACTCTCTAGCAATTATAACAAACAACAGTGCCGCAGTTTTCAAGAATTGAGTGTTGGACCAAGATACATGTGTTTCGTGGTTCTTTTGTTTTACCACGTATCAGACATTTAGATCTATGCAAAACGATTAAATCGCAAGGTTGCTGATCAAATTAAACATTTCCATGTAGTATAATGAAGTCGATATGTTGCTCCATTCAAGATCACGATTATTATGTATTTATACACCAATTATTTTATTTTACTCATTTCGTACTGACGCCGCAACCTTGTGAATGGAACCGGGGGCGCAAAAAGTTGGGGGGAAAATTAAAATTGTCGATTGTATTGTGGAGATAATACCCCTACACACCGATAACCAAGTCCGCACAGCGAATAAAACACCTATAATAACCTTATAGCACGAAAAACTCTCCCTTCCCTATTTAACACTCAAACGAGTCGGAGCAGCGAAGACGGATAGAGAGCTACCCCGAGGCCGGGGAGGCACGAGAGGAAGGCCGATCAGGTATCAAAAATACCAGCAACAGTCTTTTGTATGAACAAAAACGAAAAAAACTTGGATCCAGTATGGCTTACTGTGATTGATAACGGAGAAATGTGTCAATGTACACCGGTGGCCAATCACAGGCGCCACTCCTGAGCTTGCAACAATGGACCCCCACAACGACCATTGAGCATCTCCATCCTCTCAATGGTATAGCCAACGCTGGTAACAAAGCAAAATGACCACCCACGAGAGATAGAACAAAACGGCAGAGACCCGAGACAACGGATGGAAATCTGCTCTTTCTGGGAGGGAAAGTTAAAGCGTACAATAAAGGAACAAAGGAAGAAAATGGAAAGGAATTGTGCCCCAAGTGAATGGAGTAATTATGCACCCCCACTTGTTGGGAGGAGTGTTTTCTTCCCCCCCCTCAACGTAACCCGGCTGCAATGCTGGGGAAATGTGTGCTCCCCCCGCCCCCCGCGCAGATCTCGTTTTCAAAAAAGCTAAAAAGCTGAAAAGTTAAAAAGCACGCACTGGGCCATTTCATGCGGGCCTGGAGAACCGTCTTGGATGATTTTTCCCAGATTATTGGTCCCCCGGGGGGCCCGGACGGCCTTGGACTGGGGCCTGACGAGGGGGAGGAAGAGTGAGTTGAGACTTCAGCCCCCGCCTCAAACGAAAAAGCCAGGTAGGCCGGATTTCAGGGAAAATGAACTGACATGGTGTCATTCTCTTGGCCTTTATGGGCTTCCACCCCCTCACTCCGGGATGCTAAAGATGCTAGATGACCCCCCCCTCCCCCAACAAGACTGATCTCCCACCGTCTATCCAAAGTGCTACAGGTTAGTGTCGAGGCCGAGAAGAGACTCGTTTTCTTTTTTTGTTGAGAAAGCGTGGCCCCCGCACCACCATCCACCTCCCCGTGTCTGTAGGTATCACGATGCCAGTAGAAAAAAAAACTCACCCTCTGGGGTAAATATTTGCGCTTTTGACCATAAAATTTGGGTAACCAAACCCCTTGCCTCCTGACGCCTCACCCCCCGCCGCCCTGCTTCCGGGGCCCCACTTCATTTCCCATGCCAGTTAGTGGCATTCGACGGTAAATTTCAACACAAGTTCTTCGGAGACAAAACACAAAGTTTTTTTTCGCGGGAAAAAAAACAACAACAAATCCAAAAGTCCCAAGAAATTAATTTGCAAAGGGGGTCGGTGGCGCTCTGGGCAATCAATATCTTGGACTTGGATCACCTAGGGGTCGAGAGGGATCAATGGGGGCCGATGTGGTCGGTCTTGGGAAGGCTTTCTCGATTCTAAGTAATAAAGAAGGGTTGCTTGCTTTCTTAAGTCCCGGTGCCCAAGGTCACGCTCTGTACAAACAAAGGGGGCCGCTTCGAAACACGCTCGCCCTGGTGCCGTGCGATCCGTTTTCGGACGAAAGCTGGGTTCGGCCTGGGCTCGCAGGAAAGAGCTCTTGACGAGCCTTTGACCGCTGGGAAAACACCTCTGCATAGAATCCATCCACCACCCCCGTCCAGCCACCACAGATTCCCACCCAGCTCCCGTATCGCGGGCAGAAATAGGTTCCATCCGGTGGACCCTCCGAAGACCCCGCAGGCTCCTTCGCTCGATTGGCTCCGGCGACTCCTTCTGCCCCCAGACTTTGTCCTCAAAAAGTTGAACAGTAGCTGGATGTCTAGTGCTGTAGGCCGGATGCACGGATTTAAAGAGCGGAGCGCCCCGCCCACCCCCCCCCACCGCTCGAGAACTGTGCCAACATCTTCCCTTTGCGGGCTTCGTGTTTGTGGTGTGGCCCGTGTTGTGTTAGGTGTGGTGGGTCCTCCTGTTTTCAAAAGCATTCGACCGAGGGGCCCGCGCCCGCTTTGTCGCCGGCGACTCACCGAAAAAAAGCGCTCGCCGGCCGTGGGTAAAAGAGGGAAAAAAAAAAACATTAAAAAAAGATTGGTTCAGGCAACAAAACTTCAGGGGTAAGCACTGTACGAGAGGCGGACCTCTCGTTCCTTCCTCCCTCCTCCTCTCTCTCCCCCCCCTCCTCCTCCCTCTCCCTCTCTCCCTCCCCCCCTCCTCCCTCCCTCTCTCTTCTCTCCCCCTCTCTCCTTTCTTCCCCTCCTCACTCTTTTAGATGGAGAAGTACCGAGAACCCGCCGCTTCACTTTCTGCATGATTTCTCGTGGTTTCGCCGGGTACGCGTTGCCCGTACGACTCTTCCAGAGCCTCAACCTCCAACGGTTGTTCCTTCTCCTCTCTTCTCCCCTCTCTTCCCTCTCTCTCTCTCTTCTGTCTCTCCTCTCTCCTCCTCTCTCCTTCTCTCCTCTCTCCTCTCTCTTCTCCTCCTCTCTTCCTCTCTCCCTCCTCCTCTCCTCTCTCTCCCTCTCTGCTCCTCTTCTCCTCTCCTCCTCTCTCCTCCTCTCTGCTCCTCTCCTCCTATCTCCCCCTCTCTCCTCTCCTCTCTCTCTCCCCTCCTCTCTCCTTCTCCTTCTCTCTCCTCTCTCTCTCTCTCTCCTCTCTCCCTCTCTCTCTCTCCCCATCCTCCCCTCTCTCTCCTCTCTCTCTCCCCTCCTCTCTCTCTCGAGCGGGACAGGCGTCCTGGAGGGGCTGGTAGCCGGCCGCCGGAGGCTGGCTCTCCAGACCCCAGGGCATGTCGGAGGGCGTGTCGGTGGGCTGGTCAGTGAGGCTGGGTGTGCGGATGCTAAGCTTGGCGATGGTGGCCTGGATGGAGCTGATGGGCATGTCTGCCCCCAGGACCAGGTCCTGCTGGGACTCCACTGACGTTCTACCTCGCGTGGTTGACCATACCCTGCTCGGTTGGCGGAGTCCTCCCACGTACGTTAATCCTAGCGCAGCGAAGCGCGCGGCATTCCCTTTTACCATTCGGTGGACCTTTTTGGGCAAGAGGTTTAGGAATTCAGACATAAGGAGCCATTAAGGGCCATACGCCTGAACGGAAAATGAATTTCTCTTTCGGGGCTAGGCTAGCTTGAGTCGCACCATGGATGGAAACACCTCCACTATTATTATTATTCAACGAAACTTAGTTAAGAGCAACTTTCCAGCTTTGTGGCTAGCGTATCTAACCTTTGCGGCATCTAGAACATAGGTTCCTCAGTGTTTTGCTATCCTGCCAGGGTCAGTCTCTCATTAAATATAAAGGCAAGGGTCAGCGCCCCACTAGGTGGGTTGTGCCCCAGTGCTCCACGCTCAATTTGGCGTCTCTTACTCCTTTGTTCGGAACAAGCTAGACCAGGGTCAGCAAATGCACGTATCTGGGCAGTGCATCCCGCTCCATCCTGCTCTAGGATGAGTTCCCCGTGTCACGCTAACCCGTTCCCCCACCTACGTCTAGCGCAAGACTTTAGGGGCACTGGAGGTCAAAATGGGACGACGGACGGCATCACCTCCACCCCTTTCTTTCATTTGAGTCACACGGCTATCACCCCTACGGGGAGGAAGGCCAAAACTAATGATCACGTTTCTCCCAAAAATACGTTCTTTTCAATATCTTTTTAAAACTTTGCGCAGTTTTAAACCCGCTCCAGTTGCTGTAGATGAGATGTGTCCCAGAATTCTGATGGCCATATCTGCCTTCTTTTAATTTGACAAGCTTATGTTCATCCTTTTCCTCTTGCAGCAATGAACGACACTCAAACAAATAGTTTAATTTACTTAACACTTTATCGGCAAAATGACTTCTACGAAGAGAGAACAAACTACAAACAAGTACTTTTCGAATGTTTCACTGGAGTGGAACAATTACTCCTAAAGTATTGGCACCAGACAGGCCCTAGCAGCTCACATAGAGAGCACACAAGAGGATGCCTCAGCGAATTCTTAAACTTAGCAACAACTAGCAGCAAGTAGGCACTAGGGTTTGGACTGTACCCCCACTTAAATCAACCAAAAACAGCCTTGAAAAACTAGACACAAGCTCAACCATGGTATTGAGATGGAAGGCCAACAGAGGGTTTCGAACGGCCAAGAGAACAGAAGTTTCTGGATTGAACAAAACCCGCAAGGGAAAAAGCTTCGCCGACCCTTAATGCGCAAAAAAAAGGATATTTTTATTGGGAAAACCTGCCTGCAGCCCAAAATATAACCCTCCAAATTTTTATAGTGCAATACAATGATATCCCCACAATCAATGTGTAGCTCAAGATTATAAACTAGACAATAAAATAAATTATAATATTCCTTATAAGGACAATAAGAGGCCCCTTCAATTAAAGTAAAATAAGGTCAATCAAATAACTAATTGGGTCCGCCCACCAGGTAGGGAACTTAAGTGGATGGCCTAAACATGTGGAACTGTCCTAGAGAGGAATCAAATGGCTGTTATTCTATACATACTTGATTTCCAAACGATTCCACTCGTAAGGCAATGACCCACCCTTTTTTCCCCCATTGAGGAGGAACAAAAGATGAATTCTCCAGGGAAACCCTGCTGTGGTCGTAACACAAAAACTCATTTCCCTGCTAAGAAGGTTATTTCCTTTAAAACAACCACACAATAAACAAACAACATCAAAACACCATCACACCACAGTTTAAAATCCTTTGGTTGATTGTCGGAGGGCCGTCCGACCCATTCGGGCAAAACTTTCAAAAGCACGACAAAGAAGGCACGGAAAAAACTCCGACTGGCCAAAGCCGACCGCAAAAACACTGGGGCTTGGCATAAAAATAAATAATAATACCAAATATAACTTATACTATATTACTATACATACCCTGAATATATATGAGCACCAACTACTCTTCGCTATTCTACTTATCCTATACGTATTACACTAAATGGGAAAAGTGTCCACTATGTGCCATGCACCGCCCTGTCGCCTCTGGTCATCTCGGCACAACTATAGTCAATTAATAAGCATGTTCTCAGTGAGCCGATTAACGTATCTCTATGCGATACTATATTTCCTCGTCCGAAGAAGCGGCCAGCCATAGAAGTTGCCGGAATCAATTTAAATCAACACCAAATAAGTTCAAAGAATCTTGTCGTTCCCTTGGTCCCGATCATGCTTACTCTACGACCCTGGCCAGATTTCACACAAGCACTATTTCTGAATAAGAACCTCCCGCATAGACACCTCCTGCTTTGTAACTATCTTATTTGATGCCGTTGAGTGAAAGCATGCCATATGAGACGAGCTTTATACTTAAGCAAGATGAAGCTAGAGGGCTGGAGCGGGCGGACATAGCCTCGTGCGATGGCTGAAGTTGATTTCGCAACGTTTACCAACTACCGACATAAACGATCGCGGCTTAACTTTAATAAAGTCATAGTGCTTAGAATGACCGATAGCATAACACCGTTTAGAGGCAAGTGATCGGGCGTTACAACCGCTGTAACCGCCGCTCTTAAAGTCAATGTGAAGATTGTGCCGTAGGAAGACGTCGAACGGGGGGGGGGGCCTCCAACAGGTCCTCAAGGTCGTTGGGATCTGATGTACGCAGCAAGGCAGTGCCTCCGCCCACCGGGGGAACAGACAGCGGCCGCACTGTGGACTGAGCCATTCCCCTGTTCTTTAAAAACATGTTATTAAGGCTTTCTAACCGTCTGAATCGATGTACTGTGCGTCTGTGTGTGAGGTTCAGGGAAAAATGTCGCTTTTGATCAAAATATCCTCAACATCATGAGAAGGACAAAAAAAAAAGTGTTGAATTCCTGGACGCACTACTGGAAAATAAAGTCTCAAGATGTTACATTTGTATTATCGCACCAATGTTAAATTGGCACAATCAACCTAATATTAATCCTTGATACACTGCTGTTATTGTGTGTGCAGTGCCAACCAGAATAAAATAACCAGCAGGGCTTAAATCAGAAAAGATTTGCTGGCTGATTATCGCCAGAACCGTGGCCTTGCAGGCCCTCAGCTGTGACTACTGCAGGTCTTGACTTGGCTTGGCAGGCACTAACGCGGTCGCACCTAACTTGCAGTGGGTCTCCTCTCTCTCAGATTTGTTGTGGCTTTTGAAGAATGCCACACACCACACAACCACACCACACACAACCACACCACACACACCCACACACAACACACACAACAACACAACAACACACACACCACACCACAACAACAACACCACACACACAACACACACCACACACACACAACCACCAACACACACACCAACACAAACACAACAACCCACACAACACACACCAAACACATCAACACACGGCAGACAAAGAAGAACACGTTGAAACAGACGCTCCAATCACAGCCTAATACGTTGACACAACATCCAGGATCACACCGTTACTTGAAAACGAGCTCCAATCACAGCAACACTTGAAACGAACGCTCCAATCACAGCAACACTTGAAACGAACGCTCCAATCACAGCAGCACATAGTTTCTTGCATTAACATTACTAGATCCTTTGAATGGATTGTCTTCAAGTGTTGCTGTGATTGGAGCGTCTGTTTCAAGTGCTGCTGTGATTGGAGCGTCTGTTTCAAGTGTTGCTGTGATTGGAGCGTCTGTTTCAAGTGTTGCTGTGATTGGAGCGTCTGTTTCAAGTGCTGCTGTGATTGGAGCGTCTGTTTCAAGTGCTGCTGTGATTGGAGCGTCTGTTTCAAGTAACCCCTGGTGTGTTTGCCCTGTTGTCACTGTAATGAAACCTTATTATTCAGGAAACTAATGCAATTAAGGTGTCTGGAAGACAACATGGAAGGGGGCTAATTGTTTATCCTTTGTCAAGCCAGGAATCTCATGCTGTGAAAATTGTGCTTAAAACTGTCATGTGAAGGTTGGTCTGGACTCACTCTGATAGAGGGGAGTCTGGTGGATGCATCCATTAAAACTCTTAATTCTTACAAGTACTTTGTCTGTTTTAGACTCTTTCGCCTTAGACGCAATTATTATCGGATAATTGCCACGACAACCACAAATGAAGGGTATGTAAAATGGCATCACTTACATATTTTTGTTATTTTTAAAATAATGTCACGGGTGTGGGTTGGGAGTGTGCTGTCAAGCGAAGGAGTCTCGGGGTCTTGTTCACGAGTGAGGGCAAAATGGAGCGGGAGATGGACAGACGGATTGGTGCAGCGTCTGCAGTAATGTGGGCGCTGTACCGGTCCGTTGTGGTGAAGAGGGAGCTGAGCCGGAAGGCGAAGCTTTCGATTTACTGGTCCATCTACGTTCCAACCCTCACCTATGGTCACGAGCTTTGGGTAGTGACCGAAAGAATGAGATTGCGGATACAAGCGGCCGAAATGAGTTTCCTCCGCAGGGTGGCTGGGCTCAGCCTTAGAGATAGGGTGAGGAGCTCAGACATCCGGAGGGAGCTCGGAGTAGAGCCGCTGCTCCTCCGCATCGAAAGGAGTCAGCTGAGGTGGTTCGGGCATCTGATTAGGATGCCCCCCTTTGGAGGTTTTCCGGGCACGTCCAACTGGGAGGAGACCCCGGGGCAGACCCAGAACCCACTGGAGAGATTATATATCTCGTCTGGCCTGGGAACGCCTCGGGATCCCCCAGGAGGAACTAGAGAGCGTGGCTGGGGAGAAGGAAGCCTGGCGGTCAACCTATGCGATGAGAATTCCTTAACACCAGAAATACTCAACCTACCGATGATGAAGGGAGAGCCCTAGAAGTGTACTACTAACTCAGGCAGTTAGAAGGAACTAGAACTATGATCAGGATGAGGCGATTATCTACGGAAGTGCGATGTGTACCATACAGCTGTGTTGACTGAACATAACAAGTGACCCCATGGTACCTCGAATACTAGTATAGAAGAAATAACACCAACAAAACTAACACAAGATGTGACATGTCATAGGCGAGAGACACCCAGACTTGGTGAGGAGGAAGCACAGAGATTAAGAATGACTGTAAGAGTGAAGAGACGTAGAAAATTACAGATCAACCACTCTAGATACATGGATTAGTCTGCGGTTGTATAAGAAATCCTACTCCAGTGCATAATCAATTAATCCTAACCAGTTTTAGAATCTCTAGATCACATAACCTAGTACTGTCTAGCGAGTCCTTCAATATAGAAATGCCACAGGGGCGCAACACCAAGAATTATACCCAGCTACTCAAGATCCACATAATCATAAATTAGACCTGATCACACCAGTACTGTCTGGTTAGAACCACAGGAACAAGAAACAGTTTAGACCTGATCACACCAGTACTGTCTGGTTAGAACCACAGGAACAAGAAACAGTTTAGACCTGATCACACCAGTACTGTCTGGTTAGAACCACAGGAACAAGAAACAGTTTAGACCTGATCACACCAGTACTGTCTGGTTAGAACCACAGGAACAAGAAACAGTTTAGACCTGATCACACCAGTACTGTCTGGTTAGAACCACAGGAACAAGAAACAGTTTAGACCTGATGACACCACTTCTCTAATGTGCCCTGACCAATCCTGATATCATACAGAAATGTAGATAATGTATTTTGTTTATCTATTGTTGTCATGGTGTCCTTTCACTTCTGTTCACCGACTCTCACCAACTCAACACACAACTCTGGAGATTCCGAGGGTTTGATTCTTGTAATCCCTTTTTAGTTTAAGTTGAGAATGACAAAGTAAAATGTGTAACTTCTCCACGCCGGCACTGCTTGTGCAAAAGGTTTGCACTTGAAGTGATGGAAGTGGAGCAGTCGCAAAAATGGGTTTGTTTTTCATCTGGCGGGTCCACTGTGTTCTACTGAATACTGTTGGAGCAGCACTCACAGCTCGGGCCAGGAGGTGTACTGCAGGTGCACCACGGTGCGCTTCAGGCTCTGCTCGCGGTACTGCAGGCTGATCATGCGCTCCACGTGGGTGGGCGTGGCCTTCTGCGTGGTCAGGGTGAGCGTGATGGGTCCCTGGGCGACCTGCTGGCCACGCACCGTCGGGAAGTAGCGCAGGACCTTGCCCTGTGTGGTGGAAGAACACGGCACAGGATTCCCCCGATCAACGACCAGCACCATGGACTCCAGAACATAGCCAACAACAATAATCTTATGCCGCTAAGGTAGCTATAAACAATTAGAATATATACTTTTATGACTCTACAAGGGGGGTTCTAAAGCACTTTCTGCCAGTGGGACAGCAGCCTTTACTATTTAGTAATTTAGCAGAAGCTTTTATAGAAGTCGACATATGGTATGAATTTGGATACATGTCATTAAGGGGCAGGTAGGGGTTAGGGCATCTTGCTTGAATGCTCTTCTCAATATTTATGAGCCCGGTCCATTTTTCTTTCCATTTATGTCCAGCTACACGTCCTTCAAATGGGAAAACTCCACAGAACTGTGAAAAACGAGTACCATCTGTTTACCAGAGGCCATGCGATGCAGCAGCGCAACCTTGTGGGTGTTTTTACATTCCACATTAAAATAAAATCTGTCAAATCAACGTGCATTAATTCAGGACCTGTTAATGTTAATACACTCCCCAGTGCCGCCCCCGCCCTCACCTTGTCCAGCTCCTGGTCGGACACCAGCATGACCACCAGCGACACCTTCTGCTCGTAGACCATGAGCCAGAAGTCTGCCGCCGTGCCGCTGAGCGGGGCCTGCGTGGCGATGAGGCGTGGGCAGTAGGCCGACAGCTCCTCCACATAGCTGGCGTTGATGTAGTCGTCCTTGCCCGAGCGCAGCACCACGCGGTTGACGTCGTAGGGCATGATGTCCTGGTTGCGGTTCTTCATGGTGTAGCAGCGGGCGATAGCGATGCTCAGCTGCCGCGCGTCCTTCTCCTGCCCGTCCTGGAGCTCCTTCCAGCGGGCGTCCAGCACCGACAACCCGCCCTCACTCTCCGAGGGCTGCTCCAGGGCGTCCACCTGGGCCCGGTAGCGGTCCAGCTCGCCGTTGAGGTGGGCGATGCGCTCGGGGGCCTGGTAGGGGTCCCCCTGGATCAGGGTGACGCACTGGGCGCTCTTCTTGCGGCGCTCCCCGTCCTGGGGGTCCGCTTTGGTGGGCTGCAGGACGTTGGTGGGGGCCTTGGGACCCCCGGGCTGGCTCTCTGGGCTGGAGGAGAGAAGGTCATCAGTGTTGGAGTTCTGCCGCTGGAACAGCGAGGTGGAGCTGGTGGGGGAGAGCACCGACGGCGAGGGCAAGGGAGGGGGTACCGCACCTCCGGGGGTCGGGGCCGGGGAGGGTCTCTGCTGGGGGGTCAGTCCCAGAGAAGAGGGGGCCGGGGAAGGCGACGGGGAGGGAGAGGGCGAAGGGGCAAGGGGGGGGATGCCATTGGTGGCGAGGGCTGCCGGTAGACCTCCTGGCGAGGGCTGGATCATATGCTGAGCAGGGGGGACCGGGGCACCGTGCGGGGGGGCCATCATACCGGCCGGCTGGGGGGCGCCTGGAGGTGCACTGGGGGGAGGATAGATGGTGGGAGTGGGGTGGGCCTGGGGGTGCTGTGGGTGAAGAGGCTGCTGCGGAACCAGAGGCTGCTGCGGGGGCATCATGGGAGGCCCCCCCGGGTAGCACACAGGCCCCATGTGCGGCGGCTGGCCCTGGGGCTGGCCAGGCATCCGCATGGGCTGCTGGGGCATGTGTGGCATGGGCAGCTGACCGGGGAGCGGTGGCTGCTGCTGCTGCTGCATGGGCAGCGAGGTAGGAGGCATGGGGCCGCCGGGCATCTGCTGGTGCATCGCAGCAGGCATGGGCTGGCTGGCCGAAGGCATGTAGTTCTGTGTTCCCGGAGCGATGGGGTGGCTGGTGGGGGTCATCTGAGGCCTGGCACCGGGGGGCATGTGCATCTGCTGATGGGGGTGAGGAACCATCTGCTGCTGCGGCGCTCCGGGATGCCCCGGGAGTTGCTTTGGTTGCTGTGGCATCATGTGATGCGGGGGCAACCCGGGGGGGATGTGCTGGTTGCCAGGCTGGATGTAAGGCTGGTTGCCAGACTGGATGTAAGGCTGGTTGCCGGCTGGATGTAAGGCTGGCATGCAGCCGGCGGGGGCTGAGATGTGGGAAGCATTTGTGGGTGCATGTTGTGAGGAGGCATGGGGCCGGGCATCATCTGCGGGTGCTGCTGGGGTAGGTACCCCTGTGCGGGCTGGTAGCCTTGGGGCATTTGGGCTCCATGCTGGGGCTGGGGTGGGTGCTGAGGGTGGGGCATGTAGCCCGCTTGTGGATGCGGCTGCCCAGGGAACAGCTGTGGGTACTGGGGAGGGAGGCCTGGCCTCTGTTGTGGGGGCAGGTATCCACGTGGGTAGGCCTGCTGCTGGGGCCCAGTCATGGCTCTGGGCCCGGCTGGGTATCCCTGGGGCATCTGCTGCTGCTGCCCGGGGGATGGCTGGGGGAACTGCTGGGGTGGATGTCCAGGGACCGGTCCTTGCATGGGCATCCCTGGATGGGGCACAAACTGAGGATAAGCCCCCATGTGGGGCGGAGCCGGGTAGCCACTGGGGGCTCCCGGGGGGCGGGGGTAGTGCTGCTTGGGGGCGTAGCTGGGGATGGGCGCCTGAATGCTGTCCACGGTGGTGGTGGAGGGCCGGGCGGGGGCCACAGGGCCGGCGTGGGAGACCTGCGGAGGCGGGGGGCCGTACCCGGACACCGCGGCCTGGGGAGGCGCCTGAGGCGGGCCCTGGGCCTGCATCTGGGGATGGGGTCCTCCCGGGGTGGGGTACTGAGCGATGCGGGCCAGGAGTTCCGGCGGGGGCAGATTGGCGGGGAAGCGGGGCGACCCGTGGGGACCCATGGCCATGGCGCCGGGCCAGGGCAGGGAGGTGCTGCCGGCGGCGGCGGGGGGCAGGTAGGCCTCCGGGCCGGCAGACATGGGCAGGGACGGGATGTCGGGGGGCAGGCTGCGCAGCTCCTCGGGCAGGTCGCCCCCCAAGGCCAGGATGGCTGCGTTGAGCTGGGCCAGCTCCGGGTCGTCCAGGCTGGAGCAGGCAGAGTCACTGTCTGAGGTTTTGGCTTTCAGGGTGGGTTTGGCCGCGGTGGGCCGGGCCGGAGGCTTCTTCAGGGCCTCCCTGCGGAAGACAACAGACAACAAACACTGCTTAACTCTAATGGGATTTTTCTTCCTCTTTGAAGCTGAAGTTTAAAGGTAAAGTCTCAGACCTTCAATCAACGAGCCGTCTTTTTGGATAGATAAGCCTAGCAGTTGGTCCAGGTCACTGGACCAAGTAGGTAGGCCTGTAGTCTGATCTAGTCATCATACATTTATGTGGTTCCCTTACCGGTCCAGGGCCCCCTTCCTCTGGTCGGCCCGGCCCTGGCACAGGGTCCTGGTGCGCTCCAGCAACCGCGAGGCCTTGGCCTCCAGGTCGTCGTAGAACTCCTTGCCCTCCTGGGACTTCTTCATCAGGTCCTCGTAGGCCTCATAGGAGGCCACCAGCGTCTGCACCGTGGCGGTCCACTGCTGCTCCGTGTGCGCCAGGCCCTTGCGGACCGTGGCGTACTGCACGTTGGCCTCCGTCAGCGCCTTCAGGATGTTGTCCTGGGCCGCCAGGTTCTGCTCGATGTACACCTTCACTTGCTCGTACTTCTTCAGCTGCTCCTCGAACACGCGCTGCCAGACATGGGAATAGTGTTCATGCAATGAACGGCTGTGGGTTTGATATCTGTATTGGTGCCCATTTTGTGTTTGTACTATAGTCGGAGTTAGGGCCTCAA
>PIJE02005450.1:0-5000 GCA_002895965.2 Coryphaenoides rupestris
TCCAAAAATGTTTGCAGTTGGGTGAGAGCTACTTTCTCTCGTACTTTTGACAGAAAAGGTAACTTAGAGATGGGCCTAAACTAGATAATATAAGATAAGTTAGAACTTTGTTAATCCCGAAAGGAAATTCTTGTGCCAGAGGTTGCTCAAAATACCAACAACATGAGCATAGCAATAGAATAATAAACATTAGAGTAATAAACATATATTAAATATGAATAATAAAATAATATGATTTCGGATAATAATTTGGATAATAATATCGGATATAGTTTCGGAGCCAAGAACGACCCATTTCACATGCCTTCCTGCTTGGCCCGTGCGTACGCAAAAAGTGCTAAAAGGATAGCGTTCCACTTCTGTGTGTTTTGGTGCTACTACTAGAACGCTGCAGGGAATTCTCCTTCAGACGGTTGCTATCGAGGGGATTCAAAAAACAAAACAAGAAATCCTATAATGTGGGGCTGCTTAAATGGCTGGGATGGCTCTGGTCTTGATTGGGGTTGCAAGGCACAATGTGTTGTCTTTTGCTGTGGCCTAATAGCCCTGCGGGACTGTGCTGGATGTGTATGTGATACTTTTCTTTGACTAAACAGTCAAAACACTAAACAGTATTTTTTTTAATACATGATGAAACTGGATGTAATGCATGGTAATTGCAAGCCATCATCGCAGTTATTCCGAGCTGTCAGAATGTATTGTGTTTGTGTGCATGTGTGCGTGTGTGGGTGTTTGTGTGTGTGTGTGTGTGTGTGTGTGTGTGTGTGCTCGAGTTTGTGTGTGCGCATGCACTTGCACAGGTGTCCAGCACAATAACACACAGGGTGTGTGTTTGTTGCTGGTGTTTCATGAATATAACTCAAGTTGTATTGGTATATGTGGGTTTTTTTGCTCTGTGTGTGTCTGTGTGTGTGCGTGCGTTTGCGTGTGTGCCGGCATGTGTGTTTGTCTGCTTGTGTGTGTGTAGTGCATACAAGTTTTAATATTATTATATTATATATCTGTGTCTATTCTAATGTGTACTGTGTGTGTGTGTGTGTGTGTGTGTGTGTGTGTGTGTGTGTGGTGTGTGTGTGTGTGTGTGTGTGTGTGTGTGTGTGTGTGTGTGTGTTGTGTGTGTGTGTGTGTGTGTGTGTGTGTGGTGTGTGTGTGTGTGTGTGTGTGTGTGTGTGTGTGTGTGTGTGTGTGTGTGTGTGTGTGTGTAGTGTGTGTGTGTAGTGTGTGTGTGTGTGTGTGTGTGTGTGTGTGTGTGTGTGTGTGTGTGTGTGTGTGTGTGTGTGTGTGTGGTGTGTGTGGTGTGTGCATGCGTGTGTGTGTGTGTGTGTGTGTGTGTGTGTGTGTGTGTGTGTGTGTGTGATGTGTGTGTGTGTGTGTGCAGATACAGTGTTTTCCCGCCAGATCTGCCAATTAGTTGCCGAGCAGAGCAGCTCGGCAAGCGTAGGGCGAGAGAAGTAATGAGCTGCACGTACCAGAACACACACACACACACACACACTACACACACACACACACTACACACACACACACACACACACACACACACACACACACACACACACACACACACACACACACACACACACACACACACACACAGTACACACACAACACACACACACACACACACACGCCTTTCATCCGCCCTTCCCCCACTCCCACCCAGTACGCCGCAGCTACCACCTTGATGCTGCCGCTGTAGCATCCCAAACATTGAGCCCCCACCCTTCAGCCACCCCCCTGACTCTGCCCACCTCACGTCCCTTTTAAGTTGTGAGTATGTGAGAGAGAGTGTGTGTGTGTGTGTGTGTGTGATGTGTGTGTGTGTGTGTATGTGTGTGTGTGTGTGTGTGTGTGTGTGTGTGTGTGTGTGTGTGTGGTGTGTGTGTGTGTGTGTGATGTGTGTGTGTGTGTGTGTGTGGTGTGTGTGTGTGTGTGTGTGTGTGTGTGTGTGTGTGTGTGTGTGTGTGTTGTTTTTATTATTATTCTTCTGCCAAGAGTTGTCCATCCCACCTCGGTCCATTGAAATGCAAAGATATTGTGTGTCCTACGGTTTTAATGTACCCCCCCCCCCCACACACACACACACATCAGGCACATGAAAACAAACCAAAACTTCAACATCACTGTTTGGCAAAAACTAGAAACTAAAATTCATTCACTTTTCTTTATTTTCATCAAAAAAAACATTGTTGAAAAGTCAACAATGGTTTTCAAAATAATAAGAAATACAAATGAGAGCGTATTAAATCACGAAAAATATAATAAGGCATATTTTGACATTATTATCGTCTCATCTGCTCTATGATTAAATTTTTTCTCTGCAGATGCTTGACATACTTAGCCCCTGTCAGCATCTCCTCGTGACTGGCTGCAGATTTCCACCTGCTCGGCTGTACGGCCAATCAATCACACCCCCCCCCCCCCCCTCCCACCTCCCAAAACTGACATATCGGCTCCCCTAGGGACCAGTCCCAGAAAATGGATGGCCCTGGGATTCAGTCTAGCGACTAAACTGACACATCGGCAGGCGGCAAGGAGAAGGCGGTCGCCGCTGACAGGCCTCAGGCTTTCTGATTGCGTAAAAAAAAGTCTTCTCCTCAAGAGCACCAGAATATATTAAAAACAACTTTGAGGGACATTATTTTTTTTCCCCTCGCTCGTGTGTAAGGAACGAGTGCGATGTGTGACGTGTAGAAGTTACGGAGGCCGGTGTGGATGTGGCTGGTGTGATTTGGGGATGTAAAACGTAGAAGGTGATCCATTTAATTTCATTTAAATAGTGATTATTATGTCCGTTAATATTATTTGATTGCCACCACCATAGTCATCATCGAAATAACTTTGTGATGTTCGGAACAAGTGAACACAAGTTTTGAATGCCTGTTATTATGACGTGAAATCATAATATACAGTCTAATTACGTCCTCCATTTGGTAAGCAATGCGCCAGATTTCTGATAGAGCGGCAGAACTAAAGCGTGGGTAGGCGGTAGGGGGTAGGAGGATGAAGACTGATACACTGATACACGCCCCAACACTGCATCTGAATGAACCCTAATGAACCTGAATGAACCCGAGTGAGGCCTGGTTCACTGCTCAGACAACAGCTTACATTTCTGGTTTAGGGTTAGGCTGATATGATGAGTGCATGCTAGTTTAATGAGTGTGTTTGACTCCCGGCCTAAAACGTTCGCTGTTCGATTCCCCGTTCGAATGTCAGCAGTCAGCCTTGACTGACAACTAACCCTCTCATTAAAGGGCAAGTAAACCCCAAATTCCCTTTTTGTTTTTCGATTTAAAAGTGTTCTGTTTGGGTCTCACAAAGTGTGTGTGTGTGTGTTTTTAAATGTTGTGAAACAGGAGGGATTACTACCGGAAAAACCATTTCCCAGAGTGGGTTTCGTCTATTGGCTGCCCTCCCCAGCTCCAGTGAACGTGACGTGTGTTCTGACAACGTATGACGACGGGATTCTCGTATTCTCAAGGCTGAAACAGGGGGGTTTACTTACCCCTTCAATGACAACAAAAACGGCGCTTTGGATAAATGCGTCTGTTAAAGAACGACAAAATAGCGGAATCATTCAAACATCATGCCGAAACATTTCCAGCACAGTCTGAGGAGGAGCTCTCATCCTCGCGAGACCCTGAGATGTTTTCCTCTTCAGTCTGTTGTCAACGCCTGGCCTACAGGCATGGTAACACCACGGCGTCTGTGTGTGTGCGTGTGTGTGTGGTTGTGTGTGTGTGTGTGTGTGTGTGTGTGTGTGTGTGTGTGTGTGTGTGTGTGTGTGTGTGTATGCGCGTGTGTGTGTGTGTGTGTGTGTGTGTGTGTGTGTGTGTGTGTGTGTGTGTTGTGTGTGTGTGTGTGTGTGTGTGTGTTTGGCTGTGTGTGTGTGTGTGTGTGTGTGTGTGTGTGTGTGTGTGTGTGTGTGTGTGTTGTGTGTGTGTACTTGGCGAGTTTACTAATCCCCCCATGTCTGCACTAGTGCGGGTACCTACAGCTCTCTCCTAGCTTACCGCTGTGCATTTCAAACCACAATGAGCATAAGATGGCAGAGAAAGCAGACTGTTTACCTAAGATTTAATTCCCCGGATCCCCGGTTGGGTGCAAAGCCAGCGATGACAGTGTTTACTGTTTTTTTGCGAAGCCTTCAAAGAATCCTTTTTCAAAATCCACATGGAAAATGGTTAACACTTCCAGTCTATTAAATACAGTTGAAGGTCACGGGCATCATGGGCCGTTTTGTAACGTCTCAGAGGACATTAATATGCATGGGGAATGGGGGGGGGGGCATTCATTCAGCTGACCTGAATACATTTCAGAAAGCTTTGTGAAATGTACACGCTATCATAACCTTTATATATTGTTTTGGTTCCCAAAAGGGAGGAATCCAGCCAGTTAATATACTATAAGCTTCATTGCTACACAACTATATATCGCTGAGAATGTCTTTCCACATAAGGAAAACAACATCAAAATGTACGGGCCGAAATAATATGAATTTATATAAATCACTGAGAAAATGTATATGAATGGAACTAAGCTGGCAATATGTGAAGAGACCTATTGAAACAATTGAAACTACCATATTCACAATTCATCTTGATGGAAAGGCATCAAAGTACATATTCACAATTCATCTTGATGGAAAGGCATCAAAGTGAAAGTGTAAATCATACATGAAGGCGCCAAAGTAAAAGTGTAAACTATAAATGGTTCGTCTAACAAATTAATTCAAGAGGCAATGATCCATAACTTAGAGAGGACAGGTGAAGAAGAGCCTCAAGTAATCCTGTTGTTTACTCCAGGTCATGGCAGGATAAGTATCGTGGTTAGGGTGTGCCACTCCCATCCCAAACATACTGGGTTCCATCTCCCATGTCTGCTACCTACCTCATCCTTGGGCAAGACATAACCCCATACCTACCTGCTCCTTCAGGATAGACATCTGCGAGGTCACTGTAAGATTGGATGTAAGTGGATTCACTTTGGATAAAAGC
>PIJE02005450.1:10000-18840 GCA_002895965.2 Coryphaenoides rupestris
GGGAAGCCTAGCTCAACGAGTCCGGGACGGGGCATCAAAGTCGGGCACTGGCTGTGGAATCAACCCCCTAATGCACTACCTCATGTCTTCCTTATAGTAGGACGTTGCTATGTTTTTTGAGCACGGCCGTTTTTAGGGGTGTTGTGTACGAATGGTAGATCCACAGAGCCTTGTGCTTATTTCCATACTACCGGGACCCATGGTGGTCTGACGAAAATTCGCGTTGGAAAAATGGCAGAGTCTTTTTACCCATGGTTGTGAGGTAAGAACGGTAAATGCACAGAGCCTTGTGCTTTTTTCCATTATAACGCGACCCACGGTGGTATGATTCCCATTCACTTTACATTGACCATTGACTTTGCACAGCGCCCGCGATCATTGATCCACCAAAGAGGGTGCTCATTTGTGCGGCTTACTAAGTTGTACCCGTGAAATAATGACACTCATTTACGGGGTGCACTCATATATGTAGCCGTGGACTTACTTACGCGGTAGACTCAATAAGTTGTACCCGTGAAATAATGACACTCATTTACGGGGTGCACTCATATACGTAGCCGTGGACTTACTTACGCGGTAGACTCAATAAGTTGTACCCGTGAAATAATGACACTCATTTACGGGGTGCACTCATATATGTAGCCGTGGACTTACTTACGCGGTAGACTCAATAAGTTGTACCCGTGAAATAATGACACTCATTTACGGGGTGCACTCATATACGTAGCCGTGGACTTACTTAAGCGGTAGACTCAATAAGTTGTACCCGTGAAATAATGACACTCATTTACGGGGTGCACTCATATATGTAGCCGTGGACTTACTTACGCGGTAGACTCAATAAGTTGTACCCGTGAAATAATGACACTCATTTACGGGGTGCACTCATATATGTAGCCGGGGTGGCCGAGTGGTAATCACACGACGCCCACACACGGACACACACGGACACACACAGACCCCCAGAGCTCCAGAGCTCCAGAGCTCCAGACATACAGACCTCCAGACATCCAGACATCCAGACATCCAGAGATCCAGACCTCCAGAGCTCCAGAGCTCCGGACATCCAGACATCCAGACATCCAGACCTCCAGAGCTCCAGAGCTCCAGAGCTCCGGACATCCAGACCTCCAGACATCCAGACATCCAGAGCTCCAGAGCTCCAGAGCTCCGGACATCCAGACATCCAGACATCCAGAGCTCCAGAGCTCCAGAGCTCCGGACATCCAGACATCCAGACATCCAGAGCTCCGGACATCCAGACATCCAGACATCCAGACATCCAGACATCCAGAGCTCCAGAGCTCCAGACATCCAGACATCCAGAGACCCAGAGACCCAGAGACCCAGAGCTCCAGAGCTCCAGACATCCAGACATCCAGACATCCAGACATCCAGACATCCAGACCTCCAGACATCCAGACATCCAGAGCTCCAGAGCTCCAGAGCTCCAGAGCTCCAGACATCCAGAGACCCAGAGACCCAGAGCTCCAGAGCTCCAGAGCTCCAGACATCCAGACATCCAGACATCCAGACATCCAGACCTCCAGACATCCAGAGCTCCAGAGCTCCAGACATCCAGACATCCAGAGCTCCAGAGCTCCAGAGCTCCAGAGCTCCAGAGCTCCAGACATCCAGAGCTCCAGAGCTCCAGACATCCAGACATCCAGAGACCCAGAGACCCAGAGACCCAGAGACCCAGAGCTCCAGAGCTCCAGACATCCAGACATCCAGACATCCAGACATCCAGAGCTCCAGAGCTCCAGAGCTCCAGAGCTCCAGACATCCAGAGACCCAGAGACCCAGAGCTCCAGAGCTCCAGAGCTCCAGACATCCAGACATCCAGACATCCAGACATCCAGAGCTCCAGAGCTCCAGAGCTCCAGAGCTCCAGAGACCCAGAGACCCAGAGACCCAGAGCTCCAGAGCTCCAGACATCCAGACATCCAGACATCCAGACATCCAGACATCCAGAGCTCCAGAGCTCCAGAGCTCCAGACATCCAGACATCCAGAGACCCAGAGACCCAGAGCTCCAGAGCTCCAGAGACCCAGAGCTCCAGACATCCAGACATCCAGACCTCCAGACATCCAGACATCCAGACCTCCAGACATCCAGAGCTCCAGAGCTCCAGACATCCAGACATCCAGACCTCCAGAGCTCCAGACATCCAGACATCCAGACATCCAGAGCTCCAGACATCCAGAGACCCAGAGACCCAGAGACCCAGAGCTCCAGAGCTCCAGACATCCAGACATCCAGACATCCAGAGCTCCAGAGCTCCAGAGCTCCAGACATCCAGAGACCCAGAGACCCAGAGCTCCAGAGCTCCAGAGCTCCAGACATCCAGAGCTCCAGACATCCAGACATCCAGAGACCCAGAGACCCAGAGCTCCAGAGCTCCAGAGACCCAGAGCTCCAGACATCCAGACATCCAGACATCCAGACATCCAGACCTCCAGACATCCAGAGCTCCAGAGCTCCAGACATCCAGACATCCAGACCTCCAGAGCTCCAGACATCCAGACATCCAGACATCCAGAGCTCCAGACATCCAGAGACCCAGAGACCCAGAGACCCAGAGCTCCAGAGCTCCAGACATCCAGACATCCAGACATCCAGAGCTCCAGAGCTCCAGAGCTCCAGAGCTCCAGACATCCAGAGACCCAGAGACCCAGAGCTCCAGAGCTCCAGAGCTCCAGACATCCAGACATCCAGACATCCAGACATCCAGAGACCCAGAGCTCCAGACATCCAGACATCCAGAGCTCCAGAGCTCCAGACATCCAGACATCCAGACATCCAGACATCCAGACATCCAGAGCTCCAGAGCTCCAGAGCTCCAGACATCCAGAGACCCAGACACCCAGAGACCCAGAGCTCCAGAGATCCAGACATCCAGAGCTCCAGAGCTCCAGACATCCAGACATCCAGACATCCAGACATCCAGAGACCCAGAGCTCCAGAGCTCCAGAGCTCCAGACATCCAGACATCCAGACATCCAGACCTCCAGACCTCCAGACATCCAGACATCCAGAGCTCCAGACATCCAGAGCTCCGGACATCCAGACATCCAGACATCCAGACCTCCAGACCTCCAGACCTCCAGACATCCAGACATCCAGAGCTCCAGACATCCAGAGCTCCGGACATCCAGACATCCAGACATCCAGACATCCAGACCTCCAGACCTCCAGACCTCCAGACATCCAGACATCCAGAGCTCCAGACATCCAGAGCTCCGGACATCCAGACATCCAGACATCCAGACCTCCAGACCTCCAGACCTCCAGACATCCAGACATCCAGAGCTCCAGACATCCAGAGCTCCGGACATCCAGACATCCAGACATCCAGACATCCAGACCTCCAGAGCTCCAGACATCCAGACATCCAGAGCTCCAGACCTCCAGAGCTCCAGAGCTCCAGACATCCAGACATCCAGAGCTCCAGACCTCCAGAGCTCCAGAGCTCCGGACATCCAGACATCCAGGGGCACCGGCTCTCCCCTATACTTACCCGAGGCGGGGGACTCCCGAGGCGGGGGACTCACTCCCGGGGCGGACCCCACCACCACACACCCGAGCACCAGCCGAACCAGGGTACCCACTCTTAAGCACTCTCCATCGGGCAACACAGCACTGAAAACACCCAATCGCCAAGTACGAAGAACTTACCCATGGTGGTATAACAAGAACTTTTTACCCATGGTGGTCTGACGAGAACGCGTTGGAAATATGGCAGAGTCTTTTGACCCATGGTGGTATAAAACCGAACCCATGGTGGTCTGACGACGAGAACTTTTCGGGAAATATGACAGAGTCTTTTTTTTTACCCATGGGGTATAAAACGCGAACCCATGGTCGGGTTTCTGACGACGAGAACTTTTCTGGAAATATGGGCAGAGTCCTTTTTCACCCATGGTGGTACTGGAAATAAGTTAAGAGTGGGCACGCAGGAAGTCTGCTTTGTGACGTTCACCTGGGCCCTCGAGTCACGGGGTCTTGAGAATCAGTTATAAAACCACAGCCGAAGCCCATGGGTTAGTCTGCTGACCCACGACCAGGCACACCATCTCCGATTCGGCAAATAGCACTTTTTTCTACACTGCATCACGAGGAACCTTATTTTGACAGACAGTACTCTCGTGCTATTTCCCGCTTACCCCTGTATGTGGTATAACCGAACTCAGGGAGAGTGCTAGCTGGTTACCATCTCCTCCGTGTCATTTCACTGCATCACAACTTTACAATAAAGTTGGTCTTTTCAACACCACTACCCGCCTGTGTCCTCGGAGGAGTCCCAAACTAAGCCACCAATGTGGCACTGTGGCAGGAGATCAGCTCCAATCCCCACAACGTACTTCGTGGCACAATGAACATTTGTCTTTTGTTTTGTGATCGTTGTATAAATTAATCTCCACTGCCATCTGTGTGGCTGCTGACACGGCGTGCGGCGGAGGCTTTCCTTGAGAAGGTTTATATCAAGTAGACCTGTTAGTTTTTCTTCTGTGAAAGTAAAAGGAAAAACTACAATGAGCAGAGTTTTAGTATGAATCGTAACAACAGAGCCCTGTTATCTATCTAGACGTACAGTTTACTGTACACATGCTTCAGCGGGTTCAGAAGTATCTTCAGAGGACTTTGGAAACTTCGGGAGAACAAGCAGTAACGAGACTCGGCGAAGAAGAAGAAGGCTTCTCTGATGGTGGAATTCTTTTTGATCAGCCAATCGTTGCCCGTCATTTCATCAGACGTGTCATGCAACTTTCACGAGGTGTCACGCGGAGGATAATTGAAGACCTGGGAAAGCGACGCTCTCGCATGTACGACAGATAAATAATCCAAAGTGACGAAGAGGGGAAGAGGAGATATCAAACAAGCCCTCAGAACGATCTGTCTTCTGAACGCTTTTATCCAAACGCTCTGAGAAAAGTACAAAATACGGAAACTTTTTTCGGCGAACTTATTTTTTTTAACTTGAGCTTTATTATTTTTATTACGCTAGAAATTTGCAAAGCAAACGTTTCCCTTTTTACTTCACTTCATTTATCTTCCACCTCAAAGTGCTGAATTCTCATTTTACTAAAAGGCTATTTCATGATACACTAAATACACTAAATACACTAAATGTTCCGTTTGTTTCTGCTGACAGCGGGAAGAAACAATTAGAGCAGCACAATAAACTAATGCCCTGCGAGGAGAAGATTCTGAGGAACGCAATCCTTTAACATGATGCAAATGTTAATTTCTTAGCCGTACTATTATGAATTTGTTAAATCGTTTTCTCAACTCGACCGCTAATCTTCCACGAACGTCGTCGCCGTTAAATAAACAATGAAACGACGTTACGACTGCAGAAAGCTTATGACTCTTAGACTGAGAGCACTGCACTTGGAGGGTTATATTTGTAGTCATATGTGTGCGGGAGCCGTCGGCGATGTTTCACAACATTTCGAAACTTGAGTCATAAAGTTTTCCCGCTGTGAGCGTTCTCGCCGAGCTTTAAACATTTAAAGTTGTTAGTTTGAGATCTACACTCATAGGCTGTGTTTTCTCCGACATGCAGGGTTTAGTGTTGACAGCATCCTCTGGGCTGTTTCAAACTGTTCGTACGTTTAGCGGACTTTTTTTTTACATTGATTAGACGTAGTTTCTGGCCGATGTCAGGACACACAGTAGACGTAGAGGGATAGGTTATGGCTTCTTCCTGCTGAAGGAGACCTCCAGGTCGACTCGGAGTATCTTGGCGTTCGAACCCCGAATGAGTGAGTCCGACGGCCTCGCCTTCCACAACCCAATCGATCGATCCATACGTTCCATCGACAGAACCGCCTGCGCCGCACAACATGTGGATGCTCGTTCAGTTCACAGCGTATAGAAACACCCGGCAAACACCAGTAAAGGTATCTCCTTCCTCCTCCCAGAGACGTAACCCCCCTGGCAGGCATGAAGAGGTGTTTCCCACACCAGTTCTCCGGAGTCTAGAGTCGAGAGTCTCTCTACAGCGTGACCCGGGAGTCATGGTAACACCAGATGGTTATCCCATAATACCAGAAGCCCCACTAATCATTTCCAGCTTGAGGTGCCCTCAGTCCAAGGGCGAAGTGTGTGTCATCCACGCTGTAATTCCCCTGCGCTTTGTTGTTATCAATGTGAATTTTCGCCCACCATATACAGTATGTAATATATCCACTGAATTAGATTTAGGGATTAGGGGCGGCAGTAGCTCAGGAGGTATAAGAGCGGTTGTCTGGCAACAGGAAGGTCGCTGGTTCGATCCCCGGGCTCCTCCCCCTCCTAGCTAAGTGTGGAGGTGTCCCTGAGCAAGACACCACCTAACCCTACCTGCTCCTGACGTGTTGGTTGTTACCTTGCATGGTTGACACCGCCGTCGGTGTATGAATGGGTGAACGTGAGGCAATACTGTGAAGAGCTTTGGATAAAAGTGTTGTGTAACTGCAGTCCATTTAGCTCCTGACTGTAGGTCATCAAGTTCCAGAGATTCAATCATCTTCACTGGCTTTCGGGCCGGAGTGTGTCTCGAAACAGGGAAGCGCATAAAACAGAGTTTCTTTCCGCAGGCCGTCAGGACCGTGAACTCTGACCTCACATCTAAATGTCGTTAGAACTCTCACCTCAACCCACAATCCATCTCTCACCGCTTCAGGGGGACACACGATGATGCGTGTCGATGTGTTAGCGCGCTCAAGCCAATTCACTAACGGTGTGCACGTGTGTGTGTGCGTGCGTGTGTGTGTGTGTGTGTGGTGTTGTGTGTTGTGTGTCGGTGTGCGTGTGTGTGTGTGTGTGTGTGTGTGTGTGTGAACTTAAGTCTCCGCCCCCACACCACCTTAACCGCCCTCGCCGCTGACACATCAATCGAAAATCAATGTATATCTGGGAGAAGGCATGGTGTGTGTGTTTGTGTGTTCATGTGTCTGTGTGTGTGTGTGTGTGATGTGTGTGTGTGCTTCCACTTCAGGAGAGACCGCGTCAGGAATACCAACGACTATGGAGAGATAAAGTGTCCTATAGTTTAAATGTGTCCTATAGATTAAAGTGTCCTATAGTTTAAATGTGTCCTATAGATTAAATGCGTCCGACAATTTTAATGTTCAGCAAACACTTAAACTAGAACTTGGCAATCAGTATCCAAGACAGTAATCTATAAATCAATAATGAATCGATAAGATGGCAGAATACTGCGTAGAAACTCCAGCGAGAGACGGAAAGAGAAGAGACACGGAGGAATTAAAGTAAGACACAAGACTAAACCTGGGAGAGAGGGAGATGGAGAGAGAGAGAGATAGGAGAGAGAGAGAGGGGAGAGAGGGAGGAGAGAGGGGGGAGAGAGAAAGAAAGAGAGAGAGAGGAAGACCAGACAGAGAGACAGCAAGAGAGCCAGCTTCCGGAGGTTTCTCTGCTGCTGGCCGGCGGTCCGGGGTGGTGGTGCCGGTGGTGGTGGCGGCGGTGGTGGTGGCGGTGGTTGTGATGGTGGTGATGGTGGTGGTGGTGGGGGATTAGGAGCGTGAGAGCATCCTCATTTGTCCCCCCCCCAGTGATGTTTAGCGAGGGCCGGCCGAAGACAGGGGCTCCCAGGGGCCTCATGGAGTGGCGGGTGGGGGGGGGGGGGGGGGGGCGGAGCTGTCTCCACATCAACAACCCCTTGAAACACACTGCAAGCAGAGAGGATGGGAAGTGGTACTTTTTTAACTTTTATATCCCTTCTATTGGGCACAGTGTACATTCACTTTTTGGGCAGATGGGTTTTGAACCTTTTAATCTGTAACATCGAGCAGTTAAACTCATTTACGAACAAAATTGATCCGTCCGGATTTAATGAAAAGTCAGTATTCGACGCCAGAGATACCTTGAGATTGTCACGGCCGATAAAAAGTGATTATGAGTATTTTTACGAGCGGTGACACGACACGAAACCTTTGTCTCGGGCGTTCGTATTCAGTCCCCAGTCATATTTTAAGACAGCACAATTAATCTACCCAATAAACTCTGAGGGGGGGAAATCAATATTTAACCTCCGATCACCGATAAAAAAAGAGATTTATGGCAAAGAACGGGTGGACACTCCCACTTGTGATGTCACGTGGGGCCATTCCAACCCGGCTCTTGAAACCGCTTGGAACGGCTAATCACGCTCACGCCTGGTGGTGTGATTTGTCTCCTTTAAGATGGAAGTTCGAACCCGGAAGATGATCTATTATATTATTATCTTATCTATTGTATTATCTTATTCTATTCTTCTGTTGTTTATTACTCAATTGCTTATTATTCTATTGCTGTGCTTATTTTTAGCAACCTCTGGCACAAGAATTTCCTTCGGGATTAATAAAGTTCGATCTTATCTTATCTTATCTTATCTTATCTCTGGCCTGGGAGTCCACCTGCCTGGAACTATCTGGAATCTCCAGGTTTTGCTTCCATCCGATCCGATCCGATCCGATCCGATCCACTCTCCGTGTCTTGGCTTGGTTCTCCTGGTCCTCTCGCCTGGAGCCAGCCGGTGGGCCCCAGCAGGGGGTGTGAGGGGTGGCTTGGTGGCTGGGAGGCTGGGTGACTGGGTGGCTGGGTGCTGTGGAGTGGGGTGGCTGGGTGCTCAGGAACCTGTTCTGGGGGTGGTGTGCAGAATTCTCCCGGTGCCCAATCGTCCAATCGGAAGCCAGCTCGCCTGCTCTGCTCTGCCTATGCATTTACATCTCTGTTCTCCCCTGTGTGTGTGTGTGTGTGTGTGTGTGTCTATGTGTGTGTGTGTGTGTGTGTGTGTGTGTGTGTGTGTGTGTGTGTGTCTGTCTGTGTGTGTGTCTGTGTGTGTGTGTGTG
>PIJE02005451.1:0-2500 GCA_002895965.2 Coryphaenoides rupestris
TTCCGTCTCTCTCTGCCTCTCTCCCTCTGTCTCTCTCTGCCTCCCTCTGTCTCTCTCTGCCTCTCCCTGCCTCTCTCTGCCTCTCTTTGCCTCTCTCTGTCTCTGTCTCTCTCTGCCTCTCTCTGTCTCTCTCTGCCTCTCTCTGTCTCTGTCTCTCTCTGCCTCTCTCTGTATATCTCTGTCTGTCTGTCTCTCTGTCTCCTGCGGCCGACCGCGTTTTGTCTGCGGTCGAGTGTGTGTGTGTGTGTGTGTGTGTGTGTGTGTGTGTGTGTGTGTGTGTGTGTGTGTGTGTGTGTGTGTGTGTGTGTGTGTGTGTGTGTGTGTGTGTGCCGCGTCCCCGGTCGTGGTGGCTGTGTGATGTGGTTGTGTGTGTGTGTGTGTGCGCGGGTGTGTGGCTGGCGTGTGTGTGTGTGTGTGTGTGTGTGTGTGTGTGTGTGTGTGTGTGTGGTGTGTGTGTGTGTGTGTGTGTCTGTGTGGTGTGTGTGTGTGTGTGTGTGTGTGTGTGTGTGTCTGTGTGTGTGTGTGTGTGTGTGTGTGGGCGTGCGCTTGTGTGTGTGCGTGTGTGTGTGGTGCGCTGGCGGCCGTGCTGTGTCGCACCCGCCCCCGCGCCACCTCCACCACCCCCCGCCCCCGCGCCCCGGTGCCCCCGTCCGTCCCGCCCAGCTCCGTCTGGTGTGTGTTTCCAAGGGGGCCGTTCCCTGGTTCGTCCCGTTCGTTCCGTCTCCCCGCGGCCCTACGCCATCTTGCTTGTGCTCGTAAAGAAGCACATCCTCACGTTACAACTGATTTATGGTTTTTATGTGACTCTGTTGATCTCTTGGCCTTTCTCTCCTGCCCTCTCTTCCTCTCCTCTCCTCTCTCCTCTCCTCTCCTCTCCTCCCCTCTCTTCTCCTCTCCTCTCCTCCCCCCTCTCCTCTCCTCTCTCCTCTCATCTCTCCTCCCCTCTCTCCTCCCCTCTCTTCTCCACTCTCCTTTCCTCCTTTCTCTCCTCCTCTCCTCTCTCCTCTCTCCCTCTCCTCTCTCTCTCTCCTCCCCCTCCTCTTCCTCTCCTCCTCCTCCTCTCCTCTCTCTCCTCTTCCTCTCTCCTCTCTCCTCTCTCCTCCTCCCTCCTCCTCTCTCTCCTCTCTCTCTCTCTGTTCCCCTCCCTCTCCCGCTTCGCCGTCTTGCGCCGGTCGCCGCCAGCGTGCCGCCTGGCCGGGTTTTCCGCCCCCGGGGCCCCTCCCCCCCGTTTGCCCGTTGCTTCCCTCCCTCTCACGCCCGTCCGAGTCGCTGTTTTCTTTGTTCTTTTTTGTCTTTTTCATCCCCTGCCTTCTCACCCGCCCTGCCAGCCTTGGTGTCCCCGTCGTTGCTTCTCTTCTCCCTTCAATCCTTCCTTTCCCCCCCGTTCCCTCCTGTTGTCCTCCCCCCCGCCCCGTTTTCCCCCCTTCTTGCGCCCAACTCCCGCCCCTTCCCCCGGCCCCCTGTCGTGTGTTTTGCTCTGGGCCCGCGGTGCCGCACCGCACTCCCCTCCCGCCCGCCCCCCGCGCCTGCCCCCCCCTCTGCCCTCGCCACCGCTTTCTTGCCTTCCGTTTTTGGCCCCCCCGGCCTGCCCTTTCGGGGCCTCGCTTGCCTCTCCTCTCCTCTCCTCTCCTCTCTCTCTCCTCTTCCACCTCTCCCCTTCCCTCCCTTCTCCCTTCTCTTCTCTTCTCTCCCTTCTCTCTTTCCCTCCCCTCCTCCCCTCTCTCTTTCTCCCCTCCCTCCCCCCTTCCTCTCCCTCTCCCCTCTTCCTCCCCTCTCCCCTCCCTCCCTCTCTCTCTCCTCTCTCTCCTCTCCTCTCGTCTCTCTCTCTCTCTCTCTCTCTCTCTCTCTCTCTCTCTCTCTCTCTCTCTCTCTCTCTCTCTCTCTCTCTCTCTCTCTCTCTCTCTCTCTCTCTCTCTCTCTCTCTCCCCGTCTCTCTCTCTCTCTCTCTCTCTCTCTCTCTCTCTCTCTCTCTCTCTCCTCTCTCTCTCTCTCTCTCTCTCCCTCTCCTCTCTCTCTCCCTCCTCCTCTCCTCTCACCTCTCTCCTCTCCTCTCTCTCCCTCCCCCTCTCTCCTCTCCCCTTCCTCTCCTCCTCTCCTCTCCCTCCTCCTCTCCTCTCTCCTGTGTGTGTGTGCGCATCTGTGTTCTGTGCGTGTGTGTGTGGTGTGTGTGTGTGTGTGCGTGTGTGTGGTTGCGCCTGTGTGTGTGTGTGCGCGCTGTGTGTGTGTGTGTGTGGTGTGTGTGTGTGTGTGGTTGTGTGTGTGTGTGTGTTGTGTGTGCGTGTGTGTGTGTGTGTGTGTGTGTGTGTGTGTGTGTGTGTGTTGTGTGTGTGTGTGTGTGTGTGTGTGTTGTGTGTCTGTGTGTGTGTGTGTCTGTGTGTCTGCCTGTGTGTGTTTGTGTCTGTTGTGTGTGTGTGTGTGTGCAGTCTCTCTGTCTGTCTGTGCCTGTCTCCCTCACCCCCCCCCCCTCCCCCCCCCCTCTCCCCCCCCCTCCCCCCTCCTC
>PIJE02005451.1:12500-15000 GCA_002895965.2 Coryphaenoides rupestris
AAGTATGAAGGTGAGAAGAGAATCAATCGACGTTTTTACACCAAGCTTCATGTCGGGTGATAATTCATGTGCAGTAAAAAATACAAAAAATAAAAAATAAAACATCGACTCTGACTTGTTGGAAGATGATTTAATCAACGTGCAACTTTTTTTATTTTCCCCCGTTCTCGTTAAAACCCTTCCAGTCTTCACGCGGCTTCTACCTTCTCAAGACTTGAAGCGTTTTTTTTAGTTGAAACAGAGAGAGAGAGACTCAGAGGTGTTGAGGTGTATGTGTCTAGTTCATGCATTATGGATCCTAATCTATTATTTAGTTATCTGGGCTTCTTTCACTTCTTTTCACGCAAGCGATCAAACACTAGGATTCCTCATAGCGAGGCGATATTGCAGAGGATGACACAAAAAATGCATCTAAATTAAATACAGTAAATAATGACAGGTAATCTAGTAGCATGTCTGAAATATGTGTATTTATTTGTTTTATTTTGTATATTTTGTAAAATTAGACTTTCACTGTTAAGCTCAATCTGGTTGAAATATCAAACCGTTGCTTTACTGTAAGAATGGAGACCGTGTCCAATGGCTGCACAGCTGAGGTCTCCACCCCTGATATTCACCAACATTAAGTCCAACACTAGAAGCTTTTAAAACACACACTGGCACCTGAGGCGGACTTGTCCTCCACTCAGCATTCTGGAGACGTACGAACTGACTAACCAGGTCCATCCCCCTGGAAACACACACCAGACGTAGCTGTGCTTGGACTGACTGGGTTCACTGGGTTCTCTGGTTCTGTTCTCTGGTTCTGTTCTCTAGTTCTGTTCTCTAGTTCTGTTCTCTACCTCTGGTCTCTAGTTCTCTAGGTCTCTTCCTCCATCTTCTCCAAACCTCCCCCTCCACGCACCCACTACACACAACACACCACACACACCACACATACACACACACACCACACCACACACACACACACACACACACACACACACACACACACACACACACACACACACACACACACACACACACGCACACACACACACCACACACACACACACCACACACACCACCACACACACACAAACACACTCTCAGGAAATCACCCTCCCTGTCTGATCCTCCCCCACCCTCCCCCCTACTCCTCAGCAGGGTTAATAGCTGGGCACAATATCAACCACCCCCCCACCCCCTGGCCACGCTCCCCTCCCTCCCTCTCAACACAACACACACCACACACACACACACACACACACACACACACACACACAACACACACACACACACACCACACACACCACACACACACACACACACACAAAAGCACCTGCCCATCATCTGGAAAGCTACAATGAGGTTCTTCTCTGTGTTCCTTTCATGACCACATGTCTAACAGGACCAGACATGGGTGGAATACACAAGAGGATACTGCAGCGAATATAGCTGATGATACTGCAGAGATACACAGAGATACTGCAGAGATAGACTGAGATACTGCAGAGATAGACTGAGATACTGCAGAGATAGACTGAGATACTGCAGAGATAGACTGAGATACTGCAGAGATAGACTGAGATACTGCAGAGATAGACTGAGATACTGCAGAGATAGACTGAGATACTGCAGAGATACACAGAGATACTGCTGAGATCTGCTCTGCACACAAACACACACGTCCAAAAAATGAGAGAAGAATTAACACACTGACCCTCTGTTGTGTAAGACAGACACAGACGCATGGACAGAGACACAGAGCTGATGGACAAATTGACAGACAGACAGACAGACAGACAGTCATACAGACAGACAGACAGACAGACAGAGAGAGAGAGAGAGAGAGAGAGAGAGAGAGAGACAGAGAGAGAGAGAGAGAGAGAGAGAGAGAGAGAGAGAGAGAGAGAGAGAGAGAGAGAGAGAACAGGGAGAGAGACAGAGAGGAGAGAGAGAGACAGGGAGAGAGAGAGAACAGGAGAGAGAGAGAGGGAGAGAGAGGAGGAGAGAGTGAGAGGGGTTGTGTGTGTGTGTGTGTGTGTGTGTATGGGAGAAGGGGGGAGAAGGGGGGAGAGGCGGGAGGGGGGGAGAGAGAGGAGGAGAGAGCAGGGGCCAGTGGTGGGTGCATGACAAAGGAGGAGAAGCCAACAGGGGGAGCTGGAGACAGGAGAACGAGAGCGAGGAGAAAGGAAGACCACGCGGAGCGAGGTAGTGGAGGAGAAGAGTGAGAGAGGAGGAGATAGACAGCCATCTCGCAGCGGTAGGCTAATAGAAGCATGGCCGCGCTAACAGGGCATAGTGGCCGAGTCGGGAGGAGCGCAGCGCGAAGCCGGTGCGACGCGAGGAGACACGCACGCACGCTGGAGGGAGCCACGTCGAGAGGAGAGGAGGAGGAGGGAAGGGGAGGAGAGGAAGAGGAAGGAGGAGGAGAGAGGATGGCGAGAGGAGGAGGAGGAGGAGGAGGAGGAGGAAGAGGAGGAGGAGGGCTGCTAATTTTAGCCAACGGGTGGTCCGC
>PIJE02005452.1:0-18836 GCA_002895965.2 Coryphaenoides rupestris
CGACAGGAGAGTCTGTTGCTCATTGGTTCTGTGGTTCCCAGAGCTGGCCGCGCTCTCGTGCGTGGCGCCGTGGCCGGTCCCAGACAGGCCAGACTCACTGTCACAGGCCAGACTCAGTGTCACAGGCCCACGGGATCGGTTCACCACCCGTCCAATCTGTGGGGACGGTTGTTGCTTTGTTGATTTAAAAACTGAGGTGTCTTCCCACTGCTTGCTACTCAGAGCTGTTATTGTTCGTAACGTTGCTTTTTCGCGTTAGCCTATCCCCCCTGTCTTTCAGTGGTTCCCTGCCGTTGTGTTGGAATTTAGAATGGCCAGTATTCTTTCACTATGGTTACTGGTGCCATGAATGCCCCATCTTCTAGCACTTGTATTACTGTTCAATATCACCCCTGCCTCTTGCGTCATTTGGTCAGGTTATGTGTGATATCATGTGCTTGTGTAGACTTTCTGTAGACTTTTCACGTTGATTGGTAAACATTTTTTTTACAAGATGGATGGATAGATAGATAGTTTTTATTGTCCCCAAGGGGAAATTCTTTTCCACAGCACTGTCCACCCACTTGACCCACATTACATGCGACAGGACACGACATACAAAACAACACACAATGACAAACAGTTCAATCACAGAACTAGATAATATATATAATATATTCATATATATTATATATATTAGTCATGTTATTATTTATTATAATAACATAACTGTCATTTATTCAGGTTATACCACAGTTACCAACAATGATTTGATGTTAGTTACTTTCATCTGTAATATTATAGATGATAGATTTAGTTGTAGTAAGCTGCCGTGGTACATTATTTTCCAATAATGGTTTTTTCCTGACCTAAATAGTAACCTTACCCTATGTACCATATGTATCTTAGATAGATCCATCAGACCCCTGTTTCCTGCTGGTTACTTCTATGATACGCAGGTCAGTGACATTTGTAGAAAAACAATGCAACATTTTTACTTTCTGTATACAAATACCTTGTTTATAGCATATGTTCTTCTTTTTAGCTGGTCATTAAGAAGTGTCCATATCTATTGTGTATTATGTGTGTGTTCGTGCACGCATGTATGTTTAGGTTCTGTGTAACCTGCTAGCTGTGGATGGAGTTAATGATCCAGATGTATTGGCCATCAATGGAGGTGAGTGGGAAGCCACATCATATTTCTATATATTTCTGCTCCACACCTCCAGCTTTTTTTGGCTAAAGCCAACCCTTCCCTTTTCAGCATCTGCAGCTCTGGCCCTGTCTGACATCCCCTGGAATGGACCCATCGGTGAGTTATTTATTTATAGATGATATTTTGAATCATGTGATTCATCTGCTAGGGTTCGGCGGTTTCCGGTGTTACTGGTACAGTGCGGTGTGCACCTTATACCAGTTTAATTGTATGAAAACGGACTGTACCGCTATTTGCACTACACTTTGTTTACATGTCCAATTGTCTGCATCTCTTAATTGCACTCTGAGTAGGTGCCCGATTTCTGCCATCCTAAGTTGTTTAACTTATTTATTTGTAGAGATCGTTTTGATATTTGCACTCGTCTTATATAATATTTTATTTTGATGTTTAATGTTCAAACTTGGTTTCTGTGGTGATGAAGCTCCATATATCGCTACGATTCATTTGTGTTTGACTAATTATCAAACCAGTTTGATAATTGGGCTCTGGCCCAACCCTAACATCTGCTCTGCGATTATTGAGGCTTGAGTACATCCTAAAAGGATCTTATAAAATCACTAACAATAGCCGTTTTCTGGCTATTTTTATCACGTCTGTCTGTGTTCCCTCAAAATGTGTGTGTGTGTTTGTGTGTGTGTGTGTGGGCCAGGTGCGGTGCGGGTGGGTTTGGTCGATGGGGAGTACATAATCAACCCCACCAGGAGGGAGATGGCTTCCAGCTCTATCAATCTCATACTGGCCGGAGCTCCCAGCAGTCAAGTCGGTGAGTCAACATTTTGCACTAAATAGAGGCCACTATATCTTGTTGATGGTCTTTACTACTACAACTACTACTACTACTGTTGTGGTACTACTACTACTACTACGATTGTCTGCTTATACATCTAGATGCAAAGTGTCTCTGTCTGTCTCCCTCTCACCCGCCAGTGATGATCGAGGCATCGGCAGAGAACGCGCTGCAGCAGGACTTCTGTCACGCTGTGAAGTTCGGCGTGAAGCACACCCAGCAGATCATCCACGCCATCCAGCAGCTTTGTCGAGAGAAGAAGGTCACCAAGCGCACACCCGTCAAGATCTTCTCTGCCCCGGCAGACATGGTGGAGCACGTCCGACTGTAAGAAAACATACACGGTATACAATAGATTATAGTGCAAATGGTAAAACAAACTATAAACAATCGTGATTGGCTTTGTTTACATTTTGGCTGCCACGTGTCAGTGTACTTTTATTTATTTAATTTTTTTCTCAAATGTAAATCATTCAATTCAATTTGTTATCATAAATGTGTTGCTTCAATATCACAGCAATTATCATTGTAATTGCTGCGTTCACGTCACGTTCGGATCGCGGTCCAATATTTGACTTTGGGCACTGGCCGTGGAGCAGCCTTGCTTGTCAGAAGAGAAGATGCCGTTCTGTGTGATCGGACGCTTGTGTGTCGTCTATTCATTTTTCTGAAACAAATGACGAACGTGTTATTCTTAAAACGCTCATGCTTTAGTCATTGTGGCTGGTATATATGCTTATTATTAATAATCAAACCTAGCCTAACATTTTACATTGACAAATTAACAATCACTTGTTTGTCTGTATGAATGTTGATTAGAAATTTTGAAAGCAATCTGAAAATAAAATGATTAGTGGCAGCCTTGCTAAGCAATGGATGGCTGCGGTTTGTTCGATACCTCACCACAGTGTCTGTCCTGTTTATCAGCGTTTTCCTGTTTGCAGGTTATCTGCAGATAGAATCTACTCCGTTTTCACAGACTCCTCCCACGATAAGGTATGTCATGAGTTTTTCGATTGCTTGGCATATCACTTCTCATTATGTGTCAGGAACACAGAACCCGAACGGCACGCTCACATGGCTCTTCCACTCCACATTCTGCAACTTCATATATCGGTTATATTGTGCACGTCTGTTATTCTTGACCGTCTTTCCTTTTCAGATTTCAAGAGACGATGCAATCAACAAAATACGACTAGAGACAGAGGAAGCACTGAAAGGTCTCAACTTTTTTGCTAAACACAGAATGTGGGTCTACTTGCACTGTCTTAGTGACACAGTGTAAGTGTAATACATGATGTCCTTGTTTCCATTTGTAGTGAAATACCCTCAAGCAGAGCCCTATGAGATCATAGAAAGCTTCAACAATGTGAGCAAAGACATTTTCCGCAAACTGGTGCTCAACGAATACAAGAGGTGAGCCTTGTGTTACTGTCTCGCTGTTACTAAAGCTGCTTTTCCAACAAAACTCCACCAAACCACTCCACAAAAACACCAGAACTTTTTGTTCCAGGAACTACTTTTTCTCTCTTTTTCATGGCATTTAGTCGTTACATGCCTGATGTAAAAGGACCTTTAAATGCAAACAGATTCCCCAAGCTATTGCCGAGAAATGTTCAGCGCTGCAAGCCTTCACTTTCAAAGTTCCTTTTGGAAAGTACCTACTCCCGAGCAGTGACTTTTTGGGGGTCAAAACACGTTCCGGGAACTACATATAAACCTAAGTCCCTGGGTAAAGTTCCTGTGGAAGGTGGCTTAATAGTTCTGCTCCTTGGTGTGCCCCTGCTAGCTGGTTTGGATCATGTATCAGTAAGTGTGTTTTATCCATCAGGTGTGATGGCAGAGAGCTGTATGCACTGAGGGACATCTCCTGTGAGGTGGACGTGTTGAAACCACTGCACGGCTCTGCTCTGTTCCAGAGAGGGCAAACACAGGTGAGCACCCCGCCCTGTACATAACACGGTAAATAAATCCACAAGCACAAACATGTTTGGTGTCAGACGTCACCTTCACTTGGAATAGCCTATTGTGAACAAATACATGCATATGATCATGATCATAATCACACCACAGGTTCTCTGTGGCGTAACGTTTGATTCCCTGGAGTCCAGCATTAAAGCTGACCTCATCACCACAGCTTTAAGGTAGTTTTTAAATTGTGTTTCATTGTTGTTTTTACAACCTGCATAGAAGGGCTGACAGGATTATTCAGATTGTAAAAATGTATTTAAATATCTATGGTTGCCTGGATTCAAATAACGTCTCATATTAATTTTGTTGTAACAGTGGTATTAAAGACAAGAACTTCATGCTCCATTATGAAGTAAGTCCGCACACTTGTTTTACTGTAGTATTTATAACCTACCTGTCTTTCATATCTGAAATTGATCCGACATCACACATCTGTTATTTTCAGTTCCCTCCCTATGCTACCAATGAGATTGGCAAGACAGGCGGTATAAACCGGAGAGAGCTTGGTCATGGTTCGTATACGTTCAACTTTACATGGATTCCACCTGCATAGAATACCTGAGCACCTCCTTTCTGAAGTCGTGTGCGTGTGTGTGTCTGTGTGTGTCTCAGGTGCCCTTGCGGAGAAGTCTCTGAGACCAGTCATTCCCAAAGACTTTCCCTTCACCATCAGAGTCACCGCTGAGGTGCTGGAGTCAAACGGTGCGTCTTGCTCAATGGGGAGTTTTATTGTCATTCCTACCCCACGCTATACCTCGTGTTGTTGATCAGTCGTGATGACCATGCTAAGTGTAGGACATGGGACGTGCTTTTTGCTAGGAGTGAGACTAAATATCCTCTCTGCTCCTCTCTCAGGATCCTCCTCTATGGCCTCGGCTTGTGGAGGAAGTCTTGCACTGATGGATGCGGGTACTTGGACCTCATCGCATGGCACATGGCTTTCTCACAGTCAATACTAAAATACAGCATGCAAATGACTTCACTTAGCGGATATGCACATAAGAATTTGTCTGGTTGGTTCATTAACCTGGTCTTTAAGGGCTATATTGCTTTATTGCTATGCAACGTGGCACAAGAATTACCTTCGGGATTAATAAAGTTCTATCTTATCTTATCTAACGTTATGGTATACTTTTCATATTTAGGAAAGTAGATTTTCTAGAGTAGACGATAAACAGCTGCTGAGTGGAAGGAGCCTGACTTGAGAGAGGTGTGGTCTCTGTGTTGCAGGCGTGCCCATCACTTCTGCTGTGGCCGGCGTGGCCATCGGTCTCATCTCCAAGCCCAATGCAGAGAAACCCAATGAGATAGAGGACTACAGATTACTCACTGACATTCTGGTATGTATTTTCTAATGGCATGTTTCCATTTAAAGTGCTGTAAGATTGAGAGCTATTGTTTGAGTGTAATGTCCTAGATATGACATCGCCATCCATCAGTATGTGCCAATTTAGTTATTAGACCGCTCCTGGCTCATTCCTGACTAATCAGGGCATCACGTCGATGATTCGTTCGGGGAAGCCATCGTCAATCACAATTCTTACCTGTGATTGACAAGATGGCTTCAACAATTCTCAAGAAATGAAGGGAAAAGAAGGGAAGAAGGATAGGTTGGAGCAGAAAGGGAGGGAACGTATTTTTGGTTTAGGTTCAAAATCTTGCTCTCTTCTGCTCTTTCTCTCTCTCCTTTCTTTCTTTCTTTCCAACTCTCAAGTCTTACCAACAGCACGTTTAAATGGCAAGAAGTATATGATTTGCTTCTGGAGTATATGATCCATTCATGTATGGATTGTATTTGCACACAGGGAATAGAGGACTACCTGGGTGACATGGACTTCAAAATGGCCGGAACCAGCAAGGGTATCAATGCCTTACAGGTGAAATTAATAAAGGCTGTGAAAGTGGCAATGCTTGGGTTCTCGGTGTGTGTGCCTACAACTGGACATGTTTTTTTTTTTAACACAACTGGTATTTCCAGGCTGATGTAAAAATACCAGGGTTGCCCCTAAAACTGGTCATGGAGGCTATCCAGCAAGCTACAGGTTAAAACAATTACTCACACCATCACTTAAAATTAAGCCAATGCATGTATCGGCACTGAAAGAGAATTATGTGTCAATATGAATGTTTTCCAGTGGCTAAGAAGGAGATCCTTAACATCATGAACAAGGCTATAATGAAACCCAGGAAAACCCGGAAGGAGAACGGCCCTGTTATTGGTAAGCTTAGTATGTTGAGTTTTGCAGTGACGGCTCCCATTTCTGGTGACGGTCATGGACCTTTGACGTGCACCCTTTTGTAATGTACTGGTGTGTTTCTGTTTTCCCTGCAGAGAACGTCCGCGTGCCTGTTTCCAGAAGGGCCAGGTTTGTTGGTCCAGGAGGTTACAACCTCCGCAGGCTCCAGGCTCAAACAGGTAACCTCTGATTAGACGCGACATGTTGACAATGCTTGATTATTATTGTTTTTTTGTTTTTTACAATTGAAATTCGTTTTCCTTTTTTACATTGTGGGGAAATGTACATCAGTGGGAATTACACAAGGTGATGAAACGCTAAATTCAGTGTTTCATCACCTTGCTTCCTTTGTCTTGTTGAGGAAGTGGGTTCCTCAAAGGAGAGAGAGGGAGTGGAAGCTGATTCTCTTAAGTCTCCCTTTAGGTGTGACGATAAGCCAAGTGGATGAGGAGACCTTCTCTGTGTTCGCTCCAACACCAGGAGCCATGAACGAAGCGCAGGACTTTATCGCTGATGTTTGCAAAGATGACGTGAGTCCCGAACAGGCCTTCATCTCTGATTTACAAGAACCCACTAGTCACTGTTGAATTAAAAACCACATTAAACAATATACTGTATATGGTATCTGATTGATCCCAATGTTACATTGATGTCAAGCCTAATTTAAAAACAATCCAAATACAAAATGTATAAATTAAATTGCATCTTGCACTCTATTTTCCTGTGTAAACATGCATGTGGGGTTGTGCATGTGTGCGTGTCTTCATTTTGATTTGATCTTTGCCCACAGCAAGAACAGCAGTTAGAGTTTGGTGCCGTCTACACCGCCTCCATTGTTGAATTGAGGTAAATATCGATCTATTTCCCTTGAAAAATAGACAGGCTGTCAGCAATCAACGGTCACACTTAATCATAAAGGCAGCACTTAAAACACCTTGCTTTCTTGATCCAGGGACATAGGAGTCATGGTGAAACTCTACCCAAATATGAGCGCTGTTCTTCTACACAACTCACAGCTGGATCACAAGAGGGTACGCGTCTTCTTTGTTGAGCCAATCTCTTTGCTTTCTTTTTAATTCTTATTAGGGCTGGGCAACATATCAATATTATATCTATCATGATATAAGACTAGATATTGTCTTATATTTTGGATATTGTAATATCGTGATATGCCATAAGTGTTGTCTTTTCCTATATAACAGTAGATTGATAATGACAGTAATTTTCTTACCTGACTATTCTAGTGGTTATTTGCAAGTAGAAAATACTCTACTTATTTCATTTATCAAGTATTAACACATAGGAGTATAAAAATAGGCTTTACAATGGCATTATTTTATATAGTCTAATTTATTGAATTACCAGAAAACATGAATTATGAACTGGATTTATAATCATGCTCAATAGTTACCGATATCAGGGTAGAAGATTTTGGCCATATCATCCCTAATTCTTCTCCTCTGTTCTCTGTTCTTGTAGATCAGACATCCTTCAGCGCTGGGTTTAGAAGTTGGACAACAGATTCAGGTGAGGACCAGCTTTTAAAATATATCCTCTGTTTGGCCGAGAGTAAGTTCAGATTGTTAACTGTGAGTGTCATCTCTGGCCACGACCTGACAACGGTCCCCCACAGGTCAAGTATTTTGGACGAGACCCGACTGATGGCCGCATGAGGCTTTCGCGGAAGGTGCTCCAATCCCCCTCCGCGAGCTTGGTGAAGACACTGAGCGACAAACAGAGCATCACCATGGGAGACTAACCATCCACCATGGGAGACTAACCATCCACCAGAGCCTCCTCTTGACATTCGGACTGTGATGTTCTCTGGTGTACGTAGTCTGTGACACTAGTCATCACGGCAAGGGGACACGGCTAGGACAGAAGTGTAAATAGAGCAACAAACTAAGGACAGTTTGTCTACAGACCCATGAACGGACTGAAAGAAAGATTAAAATAGCATTTTAGAATTATGTTGGTTCCGTCATATCGAGTTTTGGAATTAAAGTATTTCCCTTTTGTAAAATTCATTGGTTTGTGTATTCTTTGCTTGTGTATTTGTGTATTCCTATTCTCAAGATTGTATTGGATAATGTACACACGAAATGCTCAAACCAGTCTGACCCAATGTGTTTTACCCATTTGATTTGTGGTTGCAGCCAGTCCATCAAGCTGCTCATCACGCCTTTTGACTCCTGCCAAGACCAATCACAGCTCAAGCCATTGGCCTGCCTACATTTGTACTGTCTTCCTCCACGCTCTCCTAAAAGTAAAGTGTCATTGAGAGACACTGGATAAAGAGGCTAAATACATAATGAATGTGCAAATCATCCTTTGGTAACATTGTAGGCCTACACAAATATTATAATTGCTAAATCACAAAGCAACAAGCAACTGCAACACATTTTTCAGGCTGTTTACATATATTTACCATTGACCCTGACAGCAGGAGAAGGAGTATCATAATGGGAGTATGGGTCCGTTGTGTACGTAAGCAAATATATGTTGCTGGTGCTGCCACAGACATCAATTCAATTTCAATTTAAAGAGCTTTATTGGCATGGGAAACGTACATTTACATTGCCAAAGCGATATGGTAAGTATACGTATAAAGAACTAAACATATACAGTTAAGTAAGTCAACTTAAAAAAAAAATTATATATAATGTATAATATATATACATTTTTTTAAGTTGATATATATATATATATATATATATATATATATATATATACAAAAGAATATAAAAAATACTAAAATAAAATACAATAAAAAGACAAAATGGAAAAGAGAAAAAATATATTGAATTGTATTTATAATTAAAAAAGTTTTAAAAATCTAATCATAATAAAGGGGGATTGACAGGTGATTGACAGTCTTTATGGAGGTTGTATTCCTTTTCCTGTCGCAACAGCTCACACATGTTGCTGCTGTGTTGCACATTCATGTACCTCGCCCAGCAGATATTAACGTTTTTGGTGTTTTGTTAAGTTATCAAAATTCCGACGTAACATTACAGAAACGGGAAGTGAATACACTCATAATTGAAACAATCAAAACGGGATATATATTTTTTCATCATTAATTGATTGATCAGAGAGAATCGCCTTCAGGTCGGCGTGTCCCGGCACCCGTAGCCCCTCGGAGGAGACCCCGCGGCGGGGCGGACGTGTGACCGACGTGAAGAAGCAACACACACACACACACACACACGATCCCTTACAAGATGGCGCACTGTGGACGCTAGCAGCAGCGGGGCCGTCGTGTTTGTTGTGTTCTCCGCGGACGCCTCGTTTAGACAGCAGGTTCCCCGTGGGGGTGGCTGGGAGGCCAGGGTGTGATGCGTACGACATAGCGGCCTTGTTCTCCCGTTCACTTCCACTCTCTCCCGCCATGCAGGTAGAGGTAGAGCTCACGGTCCGAGGATAGGAGAGGGAAGCGCGTCCACCGGGTGCACCGATAGCTCGTTAGCGGTGAGCGACCCGCCGGGCCCCCTGCCCACTCCGCTGCTCACTATGTCGGACACCCGGCGGCGGGTGAAGGTCTACACACTGAACGAAGACCGGCAGTGGGACGATCGGGGCACCGGCCACGTCTCGTCCACCTTCGTGGAGCGACTGAAGGGGATCTCGTTGTTGGTCCGGGCCGAGTCTGACGGTAGGCTCCTGGCTAGCATAGCGTAGCATAGCTTAGCATAGCATAGCATAGCCACATAGACGCTAGGCTAGCTGTTAGCTTCCCCGTCTAACTAACTATATTCTCCACACTCTTTGTGTATCTGTACAGACGAGGTACATGTGTTTTCCTGCCTCTTTCATGCGCTGTATTAGTATTAGTATGTATTATTACTTAGTATGTATTATTAGTATTTAGTATTAGTATGTATTATGAGTATGTATTATGAGTGAGTATGTATTAGTATGTATTATGAGTGAGTATGTATTATTAGTATGATGTATGAATGTAACACTAGCTCTTCACTTCAAGCCAATATAATAACAGGGCCTCGAAATGTACTGCGCTGTGTACATTTGTTGTACATTTGTTTGTTTGTTTTTTTAGAGAATAGTCTAGATTGACGCTTCAATTTGTAGAGCAGTCAACACGTTTTCGAAACGTTACCAATGGTCCACTCATTTCACTTTGTCTTCTAGGCTCACTTCTATTGGAGTCCAAAATAAGTCCCAATACCGCCTATCAAAAACAACAAGTAAGTATCATGGACCTTCTGCTGAGTTTCCCATGGGGAAGTATGTCCTCTTTATACATTATTGTGTTGGTTCGCATTTTAATCTATTGGTTCGCGTGGTTGGCGTTACATTCTTCTATCTATTTAGATAGATAGATAGTTTTTATTGTACCCAGGGGGAAATTCTTTTCCACAGCACTGTCCACCCACTTGACCCACGTTACATGCGACAGGACATGACAGTTGACTTTAGGGCTGAACAAAGCATCTATACAGAGCAGTCACTTTGTCACTCAAGCCCTCATCATCTTTATTATTTTAAAATAATAAAGATTAAAAAAAATTCTGTTGTAGTATGGGACATTCACAATGACTAATCTGCATAAACTTGCATTCAAACATATATTATGCTGGTCATTTAATATATTCAATATGTTAATTTCTTCCTGAAGGACACGCTTATTGTCTGGTCTGAAGCAGAGAATTATGACCTCGCTCTAAGCTTCCAGGAAAAAGCTGCTGCGATGAGATCTGGGAGAAGATTTGCCAGGGTATTGTATACTCAACGTATGACCACTGAAATGTTGTCCAATAAAGCATTTCAGTACTGGAATCCTCTTCAGAACACTACGGGAAATATATTGTTAAATTGTATCCATGCTTTGGTGCACATTTTGGCCAAGGCAGCCTTGAGTCAGCCCTGTTCCCTCCACAGGTACAGGGGAAAGACCCAGCCCTGGAGATCACCCAGGACCCCATAGATGAAGTCTGAAGAGGAGCGATTGGAGGAGCTGCCAGAGACCAGCCACCTGGTGGAGCTGCCTCCCTGTGAGCTGAGCAGGCTGGAGGAGATGGCGGACCTGGGTCACCTCTGTGCTCTCCTCTCCCATCCGCAGGAGAAGCTGGCTTCTCGCCTGATGAGCGAGGGCTACATCAAGAAGCTCCTCGGGCTCTTCCAGGTCTGCGAGGACCTGGACAATCGGGAAGGCTTGCACACCTGTACGAGATTGTGCGCGGAGTGCTGTCCTCAACAAGGCGGCGCTGTTCGAGGTGATGTTCTCAGATGACTGCATCATGGATGTGGTTGGTTGCCTGGAGTACGAATCCGGCACTGGTCCAGCCAAGACGGCACCGAGACGTTCCTCACCAAAAACGGCCAAGTTCAACGGAGGTGGATTCCCATCACAGACATCTGAGCTGCGGAGAAAATCCACCAGACGTAACCGCGTGCCGTATATCCAGGACATCATCCTGCCCACTGCCCTCTGTCTTTGAGGAGAACTTCCTCTCCACGCTTACCTGCCATTCATCTTCTTCCAACAAGGTCGGAGATCCGTTCCAGCATGTTGCAGGTAAGCCAAGCAGACTACTGGAGCACACATGTTGAGTGTGGTTTGAAAGTGTTTATCTCACCCGACATTCCTGACTGACATAATGGTAACGAGTGTCTTTCCCCATCCCCACTTTAGGTAAATCTATTTAGTACAGTTGTGGTTTATACAACATGTCATAATGTTTTAATGTGTTTTTTATTTAATTTTTTTTTAAAAACCTTGTACAGTTTTCTCATTTCAGTTACATTACATGCAATTTAACACAATATTTAAGTGCCATCATATTTCCTAATTTACCAGAATGAAGTCTGTCCAGGTCAATGCAGGCTTTTCAAGTTAATTGTGTATAGCCCTTAATCAGTTGCCATCTCAAAGAGCTTTACGGGCCAATATATTCATGACACACAGGCCATTTATTTAGCCATTTTAAAAATACTTGAAATGAAAATCTGAGATGAACGCAAGAGTGGGGTTCCAGGGATGGTTCGGAGAGTTCCATAATTGACATGCATGCTAGTATTGGAAGCAAACATTTTAAAGTAAAAATAATTAGTATTGTCCATGGTGGTGAGGTGCTGGCTGGAGAGCAAGCTGATAGCCGTCAGGTAGGGTGGTAAGGTCTGAAGAGCGGAGCCTTTGATGCCAAACATGCATAGTGATCGAGGCACTCAAGAACAATGCTATGGTCAATTTTGTCGAAGGCGGTACTGAGGTCAAGCAACACCACAGGGAGCTTGCATTGCTGTCCATTGTAAGGAGAAGATAACTTGCCACTCTGGTCACAGCAGTTTCAGTCAGTCCTAAAGCCAGACTGAACTGGTTCAAATATGGTGTTTGTCAATATCTGATCGATGGTTTGTTGTGCTACAATTCTTTCCATTACTTTAGAAAGGAAGAAAGATTGGGCCGAAGGGTCTCGGCCAGGCCTGGCTGGTGCTGCTCTTGTAGGATGTTCAACTAGAGAAGTAGGCATGCAAGATGGACTACAAGTTCAGTGGAATTACATTTTTTGTTCTTGTTTTCTGGCAGCTTTGTTTGACGATGCAAGTGTCTTCATTGAACCATGCTTGTTGGTCTTTTAGCAGTTGGCTTTTTAACAATAAGGAGCATAATAATTGGCATCAGAGGCAGCGGCTGCAGATACGGCAGTGTTTAAATCAGTGAGACCCCCCTTCATTACTAGCCAGAAGAAGTAGCCAGTAACATGGTAACTTATCCTGCCATGGCTGCAGTAGTTTGCATAAGTAGCCTGGCGGTCGTCCTGGGGCAACACGGCGCCACCTGAAAAAGTGAGCAGAAAGTGGTGGGATAATGCTGCGGTAATAAATAAGGTGAGACAAGTCTGACAACACCAAGGGTCAAGACAAGCGTCCAATATGCTGTGATAGAAAATACCTTTGCCAGAAAATCAGATAAATTATTCACATGACTGGTTGCGTCCCCAATAAAGATTGTGGTAGTGTGACTTGTTACATATTCTGACAATTTGTTGAGGTATTCGATGCCGGTGATGCTTAAAATGCATCAACATGTACACTGTCTCCAGACACTTTGATTTTACTTCTAAAATTAAGTGCAATTACGTCTTTAGTTTTAATGATGGATCATTTTCACTCTTGACCCATTATCGCTGAGGAGCTTTGTTCAAGTCCCATATTATGCCGTATATGTCACTGTCCGATACTTTTCCAGGATCGCTTTTGGAGAAATGTACGTTTGTTCGGGAAGTGCATATTGTTAATTATTATCAAAAGCTTCCCAACCGTACCTAATGGCGGCGTTCCTTCAACCAAATGGCGAGTCACGATGTGGCTAAGCGCATGCCGCTGCTGTTGTAGCTTCGCTACTCTCCCAAAACCTTCTGAGACTCTCAGCCGCTGCTGGAAGCTGAGTTTGTACCTCCTGCTGAGACAGGTGTGCTGCTGTCAAGCCCAGCAAACGCAGCAGTTCTCCTATCCTACAATGACAGTTATCAGAAGTAGCTACTCAAGCCTAGAAATGATTGATTAAAGAAATGTATTTTGAATAAAGATGTAACTTTCACTTCAAAGCTGTAATGCTTATTTACCCCTAATAAAACTCTGGTTATCATTAAGTTGAACTACTGACGAGTGTTTCAGCTCATTGTGTAAGCTGTTTTGCATTTCTTGCCATTATATTTCTGAACAATATTAATGTAGTAAAACATTTTAAGGTGGCTGACCTTATTTTAAACTGCTGTTAATATTTGCCATGATATTCCAAAATCACATTCTTTACAATGGAACAAGTCATGCACAAGTCATTGTCAGTAACCTGGTTTATTCTGCCAGGAGGATGAGAAGTTCTTAACGGAAGTCTTCGCGCAGCTAACAGATGAGCAACAGAGGCCAGTAAAAGGAGAGAGCTTGTGAGTAGAGGCCTCTTATCCAGTACAATGTGTGTTATATATGTATAACCTCTATGGACAGTTCCAGTGAAACAGCCTGGCAAAGCTTCTTCTCCTCTTTTCCAGGTCAATTTCTTCAAAGAATTTTGTGCTTTTTTCACAACGTTGCAACCGCATGAACAGGGATCTTTTCTTCAAGACTCTGGCGAATCTCGGCATTCTACCTGCTCTTGAAATAGTCCATGGTGCGTCTCAACGATGGTTATCAGCTCCTCTCAGCATGAAGTCAAATATTTGTAACATTTCTCTCCTGCTGTTGAACGATTTGCACATTGCCTTGTTAATTCACGCTCGTCATCTGTGCAACATACCATATCGACATAATCTTTTACCTTCTCTCAGGGAATGGATGACTTGCAGGTGAGGGGGCGGCCACGGACATTTTCTCGTACCTGGTGGAATTCAGTCCTCCATGGGTCCGGGAGTTTGTCATGCAAGGAGCCCAGCAGACCGATGACGTAAGCACCCCAACACAGCCATGGCGTTAGGCTGCCTTCATAACAATCTAAGTATTTTATTTGTATTTACATATAACCTTTTTTCCGACATGACCCTTTCATATGTAATAAATAGGGCAGATTTGTTACTTGGACTGTAACACTACTCAAGTTGCGTGACTTTATGAGTAGCTGATGTTCATTTATGATGTGAATGAGACAATGTCTGTGTTAGTCGAGTTGCTGTATCCAAATGAACACATTTGCCATAGAAATGAACTGATTGTGCTGTGGGGATGGCGGTGAGGGACTATGAACTGTGGTGTTGAGGCCTGTACATGCTTGGGTGACTGCAGCCCAAGCATGTACAGGCCTATGTATCAATGTCCATCAAATCAAAGGCGCTAACGCTATTCCCCCGCTTTCCTCGTCCATCTTCTCCATCTCATCTGTATCAACTGTTTCAGTCCAAACTTCAGTGTGTCACACTCTAATGACCAATAGGCTCCATAATCTGCGTATTGTATTTGTCTAGCGCAAATGATTTTTGAACATTGGTTCAGTGCCGTGACGTCATTGTTGTTGTTAACCCTTTTTGTTGAAAAAAGATGGAGGCGGCTTGGGCTGAATATTGTAATACTTTTCATTCACACGCATACTCGTCGATTATACATTTTTGTCGCAAATGCGAGTGAAATACTCAGCATCGCAAATACTGATGTTTTGAGGGGGGTTGATGTCTAGGTATGATCTGTGGTGATTGGGTATGATGTTTGTATGTGTATGATCTGTTGTGTGAGGGTGTATGATGTCTGGGCATGATCTGTACTGATGCTGTGAGGGGGTATGATCTGTGAGGGGATATGGAGTCTGGGTATGATGTATGGTGATGCTGTGAGGCGGTATGGAGTCTGGGTATGATGTATGGTGATGCTGTGAGGGGGTTCGATGTGTGGGTCTGTGTGAGGGGGGTATGATGTCTGGGTATGATCTGTGGGGGGGTTATGATGTGTCTCCTGACTGTGGTCTCTGCTTCCCAGGACGTGCTGCTGATCAACGTGGTTATAAAACAGATGATCTGTGACTCTGACCCGGAACTTGGCGGAGCCGTTCAGCTGATGGGCCTGCTCAGGACTCTGATCGACCCGGAGAACATGCTGGCCCCCATCAATGTTAGTTGCACCAGCTCACACATTCACAGCTCACCTGCATTTTTCTGTTCGATGATTCCCAACCTATACAAACACATGCAGTTGCCCATATAAGACCCGGCCTCCGCATGATGATAAATACAAATGTTATGCCCTTCGATTTTGGTAATTGTTGTACAATGTATGTGTTTTTATGTCTTTGTCCATTTTTCTCCCAGAAAACAGAGAAGACAGAGTTTCTGAGTTTCTTCTACAAGTACTGCATGCACGTACTCACCGCCCCACTACTGGCCAACACAGCCCATGATAAGACCTCTAAAGGTATGTGAGGAGATGGCATGGGGCTGGCCTCCACTGTAGCTATCTGGCTTGCACTTTGCCCTCGTCCACTTGTTGTTGCTTCTTTACACATCGTCGTCTATTGCATGTTCACAGATCTACTGGAAGGCTCAACCAAGATCAACCCAGTGTGTCCAGGTAGGTGGGTGGTGGAACACAGTGGAGTCTTACACGCAGCATGCACACCATGCTTTATGAATTGCTACCACAGTATGATCAGACCTGCGAGGTACTGATCCGTGTGAAATGGTTTTCCTTTCTGCGCAGACAACTTCCAGACAGCTCAGCTGTTGGCGCTGATCCTGGAGCTACTGACGTTCTGCGTGGAGCACCACACCTACCACATCAAGACCTACATCATGAACAAGGACCTGTTGCGGAGAGTGTTGGTGCTCATGAACTCCAAGCACACCTTCCTCGCTCTCTGTGAGTACGAGCACAAGTTCAAGCGCGCACACACACACACACGTGACTTAATGCTAGAAACTCCCCATCTCCATAATTTGTTAAAGCTCAGAACGGTTCTATGGAAACTAGAAGTCCTGTGATTTTGTTTTTTTGCCACAGTAAAGCAAAGAAGTGCAAAACACAAGTTCAACGATGTCCATATATGCTGCTCATATTGCAGTGTTCAAACCTCTGGGTTTGATGCCAGACGTTCCCATGAGTGATGTAATGTGTCACCACAGGCGCGCTGCGGTTCATGCGTAGGATCATCGGGCTGAAGGATGAATACTACAACCGCTACATCATCAAGGGGAACCTGTTTGAGCCCGTCATCAACGCTCTGCTGGACAACGGCACCCGATACAATCTGCTCAACTCTGCCATCATAGAGCTTTTTGAGTTTATTAAAGTGGTGAGTACACATAGCCATGGACGTATCGCAACCAAGACCTGATTTGTTGGTTTTAAGATGTTCAACAGAAATGTGCATTGGTTTTGTTTTTCCTCAGGAGGATGTCAAGTCCCTCATAGCCCACATAGTGGACAACTTCTACAAAGCACTTGAATCCATAGAGTATGTCCAAACGTTTAAGGGTCTGAAGGGCCGGTATGAGCAGGAGAAGGATCGGCAGAGCCAGAGACTAAACAGGTGGGTGTCGTTAGAGACCGTCTACATTACAGACGGTCTCTGTAATGTATCGATCATTCTGTGCACATGGACCACTACTGCATCCAGAATAGAATCCAGAATGTTCGTTTTCATGCACACATTGGCCACAAAACCAGCTTGAGCTTCCAGACAAACGCTTAGCTTGGAAATTGTGTTCATATGAAATTGATCATACATAAGAGTTGTGTGGAAGTTAGCATTTTGTGGTTGTTTGAAATCCAAATGGTTTCTACGGGTGAGGGGCCGCATTCATGAAAATGTATTTTGTAGGTACAGACGGGATGCACGGTCAATGGATGAAGACGAGGAGATGTGGTTTAATGACGATGAAGACGATGAGGAAGGAGAGTCTGTTGAGAAGAGTCGGACAGAAGACGACTTCTCTGACAGCTATGGCAAATACATGGAGGCCAAAAAAGGTAGGATCCCAAACAGCCCACCATAAGGCTGTCTTCATTGGAAATATGGTAATCTTTGAGGCACAAAGAACTGGGTGGCGGAGACTGTTTTCTCTAAATGTCTTATTTGTGTAATGGTGACAACGGAATGGCATAGATGACTATCTTGACGAATCACGATCATATAAGCTGGATGGATGGCGCCGTGCTGTCTACAGGCCTTCATCACAGAGGTGTACTTGTAGGAGCCAAAACGGGTGTAGCACACACATTTAATTCGAGGTCTGTATTAAATTAATTAAAGTCACGAGCTACACCTCGGTTGACCCTACTGAAACAACGGTGATTATATTGCACGTGGCTCACTAAACCAGCATGGGATGAAAGGGGAATATTAATCCAGGTGTGTGTGATCTAGGAGCTGCCAATGGATCCAACGGTGCCAACAGCAATGGGAAGCCAGCCGCCGTGCCCCCCCCCCCTGCCTCTTCCACCGCCCCTCCAGCGGTCAACAACAGCTCCGCCTCCTCAGCCAAGAGCACCGCCCTGCCTGCCACACCGCTCGTCAAGGTGAGCCCTGCATAAGGAAGCACCAGGGTAACACTACCCGCTCACTAGCTGATGCGATGCATGGGGATCTAATGACAATGAGTACGTTCACATGACATCATGTGAACGTAGTCTGAATATGACTAGGGCTGGGTATCGAATTTCAATACCTTTAAGACACTGACCGAAACACTTGGATACCATCGAGTATCAAAAAATGCCTTGCCATTCGATTCCAAATTTGGATACCTAAAAAAAAAAAAAGGATCAGTGAGCCATTAATCATACAGTATGCTTCTACCGAGGGAGACACACATTCACTTTCACAACTCGCCGATCATGTTGATAGTTTTTACTTGGAAAGATATTGGATATTCGAAGAGATACTCAAGCTCTGAATTACATTACTGGCGCAGGGAATTGAAAATGCGATCACCAGTCCCGAGTGTCTAGCCGTGTCTACCTGCCCAGGTGATGGGGCTTCTGTGCGAAGCCGTCTCTCTATTGTTTGGTCAATATTTCTAATAGGCGAATGACTAAGTACCCTGCCCTAAACTAGCCAGCCCTTTCTTACACTTCAAAATGTCTCGAATCGAAATGGCATTAAAATAGTTGTTTAGAAGTTAGGGGTGTAACAAATAACCGATTTGAATCGGAAAACCGGTTTTGATTTAAAAGATGCGAGTGCATCGGTACACGGACC
>PIJE02005453.1:0-18833 GCA_002895965.2 Coryphaenoides rupestris
ATACAACAATAGTGAAATTGACAGAATAATAAAAATAAACTAACAGATTTACAAATATACAATGTACAATGTCAAAATATCCTCTGTTCAGTAAGATCAGCTGCCTGCGGGCATAGCTGATATCACTAAAGTACTGTTCTGTAGGGTTGTGCACCTCAAGGTAATGAGAGGATTGAATTACTGAGAGCCAAACCGTGAGACTTAATGCGCGTGGTTGACTGCATATTATGCATGAAGGTGAGGCAACCAAAACCAAAAGGTCACGGTACAGTGCTAGTTTACCCTGTAACAATATTAGTAATAGAGTCAAATGTTTTAGTTATAACACAATTCATATTCACATTATAACCTGTTTCTACAATGTTTTTAATAAATGTATCTCAGATGACCATTACCTTTAGCGCCTGTCAGGGTGCGTGTTTGTCTGTCAGCCGGCAGCAGGAACTTGCCGTCGATGAACAGGCCGAGTGTGCGGCAAGTGCTGTCTAGCCAGGCCTGTGTGTTGGAGAGGAGCAGGCGTGACAGTAAACTACAAGGACTGGATGAGGGAAACACTTGACTGGGAAGTGTTAGTGTTAGTGTCAGTTAAGAGTTGGGAGCACGAAACAAGAAAACATTTCGTCTGACAAACCGTCGAATGTTTGAAAAACATAATCATGGCAAGCGAACATACACTCAAATAATAAAAAAAATAGCCTAATCTAGCAATTATGAGCACTTGAAACTTCTTCTTCTCAAATCTTACTGTACCGTCAGTGATATATCGTTGTTTCACTCTCTTCGGACAAATGTACTTAGGCTATTCCAAGTAGCTTTCTAGATGCCCTAAATGTAAACATAAATAATACTAATACTGAAAAAAATCCATGGTTAAATATTAGCCTAAATGATCAATTATTCATATTAAAGAGCCCCATGAGCTGATACATTAGATCTAGATATAGGCCTACATATTATACATGGGATATTTATGTATATATGCAAATCCACAACATAACTAGTTGTGAATATGCATCCTAGTGGTAATATGTTATCGTGCAATGCTCCTGTGATATTTTGTGCATTCATCATGGCCCCCATATAGTTGACTATACTACTACTGCTCTGACTATGTCACCATCTTGACATCCGCTAGAAAATAGCCTAAATATTTACACAAGGACTCCAGGGCTACTGACTGAGGTTAATGCACCATAACTCCGGTGAAGGTCCACTGAGGAGGGGCTTTTGTTTGCTTGAGTCCTTCACTTGAACCTGACTTCTTCTATGATTATATTGTGGTTGGGAGTCTGTTCCAGCGTGAACTAGTGGCTACTGCAGTGAGAGAGGCAGTGCCCGGCTGCCTGCTCCTAGCGATCACAAACAATGTGAATGGCAGACTCAACAATGTGTGGAAGAGGTTGGTACTTCATCACGTGACTTGGCAGACATAGCCTCGCCAACAACAGCCTACCACTTTAAAACCATGCATGGTTAACTGGACTGAAGATGATTGACTGACACCAATGATTCCTGGCCAGGGGATTTAACTGTGCCCATGGCCACTCTCGGCCTTCTGAGGCCAGCCAGCCAACACAAGTGTTCCCATTGTTCCAATCTTCCAGCAGGACGGTTGACACTAAAAATAGAACACCATCTAAAAGCCACCGATGCATCGCATTCCTCACCACACCAGTCGGGAGATGGGATGCCAATGGCGCATTCAACATTCACATAGTGTCATACTTCCTTCCAGACAGGTATTGTCTGAGTCCTCCTCCCAGATGGAGGAGCACCCCCTACTGGCCGTCCACGCACCTCCAGGTCCCCGATCCAAGGATGGACCAGACCAGCCCTGCTAACTGCAGAAGAAACCAGAAGGGCTCAGCAGATAGCCATGGTGCTGGATAGAGATCGAGAGTGGTGAGGGTTGTGTTTGCAGAGGAGCTAAACACTACTGTGTGGAGAGTTCTACTACTGACACAAAGAGGAACCATGGCAGGTCTAAGGACCTTTTCATTTTCATTTATACAGACCTACTTATTTTCGCCCTTCCAACTACTGTGTTTTTGGTGGGACTATCACATAAGACAACTCAAGATGTCGCACCTTTGACTTGACGTTCAAAAACGACTTTGAACTTTCATTTGGTCGCCATCCAACCGAGATCAGTGCCCACAGAAGTGAACTTTGCATTGAGAGATGACGTCTCGTGTTGAACTTGAAACTTCAGACGTGAGCGACGAGCAGGAGAGCGCGGCAGGTCAGTCACGTGTCTGCGTGCTGAGTTCCAGCTCGCTATAACTGGCCGCGCATGTCACCTCCTTAACCCAGGACCTCCACGCTGTCTTGTGGACGCCGTATAGTCCATGTATAAAATAAACGTTCCACAAATGTAATTATACAAGTTTCGAATTATACTTTATTGTTATTGCCCAGTAAAACACACACAGTACCTGCGCATTGGCGGCGCTGGAACTCGTCGGCCCGTATTCCATGCTTTGAAAAATATCGTGCACCGTCTTGGAGGCGCTGCCAGCCATAATAATGTTACAAATCACAGGATCGGTTGTCGTGCGCAATGACAATAACTAGATAGCGAGGGGGGGGGGCAGCTTGTTGTCGTAGTTGTAGTTCTCAGGTCTGCTTGACACGCATTGGTGACGCCGCCTGCTTTCCACACGGACGCATTTCACCGGCGGACGCGGACAACCTGTGCGCATGCGCTCTGCACCGCCACCAAGTGCGGAGAATGTTGTTGTTGCTGCCCCTCTCCTTCTTCTTCTTCCTCTTCTCCTTCTTCTCCCCCACAACGCGGCTCCGGTCATGCTTTAAGTCTCCCGGTTTAGCGCCCGTGTGCTCCATCGCTCGGGGGTAAAGTTGCACACATCGGATTAAAAAGGGATCTTCCAAACGGCGGGAAAAAAGAATGCCCAGGAGAAAGGTGAGGCGCCCGACGACTGGAGGCGACACACACACACACACCGACTGTACAGACGCCAAACCATACCGTCAGAGGCGACCAGTGCTCACATAAAAGGGGCCTGTCGCCGCGGGTTCATGTGCACATATATATATGAGAGACCATATTGTCATATAGTATACGTTTCAATCGGTGGTGTGTAGTGTAGCTGCCCACACCTGACTCAACAAGACTCGACTCGAGTGTTGTGTCCTCAACAGACAGACGAGTGTTATTATGGTGTCATGGTTGCAACCGAAGCCCTCAGACAGCAGCGGCCACTGGGACTGATTGTTGTTGTAATGACGTGAGTCGGCAAATCACAGCGTTGGAAGCGGTGAGGAGTGGAGCTGTGAGGCTGGCTCTCTCTCTCTCTCTCTCTCTCTCTCTCTCTCTCTCTCTCTCTCTCTGCGGAGGAACTGGAGTGAAGGGGCGCGTCACCGGCAGGCCGGTCAGTCGGTCGCCTGCACGCCTTCAAACCACCGCCACCGTGCGTACTGTTGTTGTTGTTGTTGTTGTTGTTGTTTTTTGGTCTCGAAGAAGCGCACGCACCAAAACACGTCTCTGATTGGACAATGAGCTGTGAGCCGATTGGCTGTCTTTCTTAACCACGCCTCTTCTCCCATATGATTGGACGCGTTTAAACGAAGACCGTACTTTGTCGACGAGTTACGCGCGGCTGCGTATCGCGATCACTTTGTGCACTTTGCGAACAGAAGTTGCGGGGTTATTAATAGAGCTGCTATGCGGTGGAAACGGCGTGAAGCGATTCATTGCGTCAGCCCGGCTGGTTTGAGTGGGTGGATGTGAACGGGGGACGGTGGGCCCCTCGGATGTGCACGCCCCCCCCCCCCCGGGTTATATGCGACCCCCGCCGGTGCTGCCCTCGGGAGTCACCTTCTACTGTCGCCTTAATATCATCCTAACCTCGGGGGGGGGGTCTGTCAGACAACGTGGGCAGCAGAACTGGCAGATCTAACAAGTGGGCAAGTGGCTGATGTGTAGGATGCGTTGTCCCGAGTGCAGGCCTCTCCATGGGGGCTGAGTGCATGCATGGATGGTGTGGCGCAGCTCCCCCCACCATGGGATCGCTGCTGAATTATCCGTCGGTAAATATTGATTAAAACTATGCTTATTTGTTCCATATTGTGTAGCTCCCCAGGGCCTACTCGTGACCACCTAATCCTAAACACTCTTCCCGCTGGGTTGTTGTTGTTTTTGTTGTTGGCAGCGGGCAGCCGGGAGCAGCTCCGACGGGACCGAGGACTCCGACGAGCTGGCGGAGAGTCCCGCGGAGAAGGACCCGGCGGCGGCGGAGCGGCGGTGGAACACGAGGCTCACCCGCTCGTCAATGAGACTCAGTCAGTCGAGTTCACAAGGTGCCGGTCCACGGGTCACCCCCTCCCTCCCTCCCTCGGCGTGCCCGAGCCATGCTCCCGCTCATCGTGTGTGTGTGTGTCTGTGTGTCTGTGTCTGTGTGTGTGTCTGTGTCTGTGTCTGTGTCTGTGTCTGTGTCTGTGTCTGTGTGTCTGTGTCTGTGTCTGTGTCTGTGTCTGTGTCTGTGTCTGTGTGTGTGTGTGTGTGTGTGTGTGTGTGTGTGTGTGCTGAGGCACTCAATGAAGACCTAAGGAAGGTAATAAAGATCACCATTTACATGGACGCAATGCGATTAGGCAACAGATTCATAATTGCGTTGCAGGCTGTATTACATTCATTCAGATCACATTATGGGCCGGTAATTGTGTTTTGTATTGCCTTGTATGTTGCAGGAGAGGAGGAGATCATCTGATATTGAAAACACACCACACACACACACACACACACACGTGTAATCTCTTACCATGTGCTTCTCCTTCTGCTCCTTATTGAGGCCCGAGTTCCTCTTCCTCCTCAGGTCTGTCACCTTCTCTTTGTAGCGCAGTTGCCGCTCTGAAGGGGCCTGTGACTGACACACACACACACACACACACACACACACACACACACACACACACACACACACACACACACACACACACACACACACACACACACACACACACACACAGTCACCTATAAGCACTCTATTTCATTAGAGTTGGCAGTAGCGATCTGTCTGCATCAGTTGAAATGGCTGCAGGTGTCCATTCGTCTGCGTCACGTAAACCACTTCCTGCGTGCATGCTGGGTTGCAGCATGCTAGGTTCCAGCATGTTGGGTTGATGCACGCTGGGTTGCTGAGCTGCATAATAAACCTCCCGTCACTCACACACTTTCTGCACTGGCTGATCGGGTTTCCCGCGGTTCTTTTTAAACATGAAATTCAGGGACTTTTCAGGCTCAATTCCCTTAAATTCAAGGAACCAACACGGCATAGTCTATATTATTATTATACAGATAAGCGACACACTTCATACGTGCACGTGTGTGTGTGTGTGTGTGTGTGTGTGTGTGTGTGTGTGTGTGTGTGTGTGTGTGTGTGTGTGTGTGTGTGTGTGTGTGTGTGTGTGTGTGTTTACCTGGTTCCGTGTGGCGTGTCGGTTCTCGTCCTGCCGATGTGACAGGGCCCTCTCCTCTACCTGCTTGTCTCGTGTTGTCGCCTTGCCCTGGGAAAACACAGAACACACACCCTGTGACAACATGTGACACCCTGTAACACCCTGTGACACCCTGTGACACCATGTGACATCCTGTGACACCCTAACAACATGTCACACCCTGTGACACCATGTAACGCCCTGTGACTCAATGTTACACCATGTCACACCTTGTAACACTGTGTAACACAATGAAGTGGCGTGTTACAGCCTCTAACACTGTGTAACACAACCTGTAACACATGTTAATAGGTCACCACGTCAAACCACATGCTCTCAACTGTGCGGTGAATCACGCAGTGATTCCATAACCTATGGCGGTTATTAGTATTAATTAGGTGTGAAAGGTTTTCAGTATTTGTTACTTTACTTGCACTTTTACCATAACATTGTTAACATAACAGTTATGCCGCGTTGTGTTACAAGATGCACACAATCGCAACATTAGACATTTGTTGTAGACGTGTGCGAGTATGTACCTTGCACTCGTCAGAAGACAGGTTGTGGTACAGAGGACACCCGGATATGGAGAAATGTCTCTCGTGTCTCCCTGTCAAATGGCCTACAAGACAGAGAGAGAAAGAAGGGATATGAATGAAGGAACATGGTTTGGTGGGAAGAGGGATAGACATGGATGAGTACTGCGAGCTAAAATGATCTAAAATGATATTCCCTGCATGCTTCCTCTGCTACATTTCACACACAGCATGTGCAGTACTCTGTATAATTTGATTGCATCTGCTTCCACGTGTCTGGCTGGTGAAAATTGGCATGATGACCAGTCGGTTCACACAAATCAATATTCAGCAACCTGTCCAGTTGCTGTTCTGAAATGTTTTTTTCCGAAAACAACTTGGACTTTCAGTAGATGATAATTTTTTGGTTGAATAGAAATTATCATGACGTGATGAACAGATTTGTCATGAACACAATGTTTACATTAATAATAACTTGTTCATTTGTTGTTTCGACAAATGTACTTATTGCAAGTCGCTTTGGACAAAAGCGTCTGCCAAATGCCCTAAATGTAAATGTACAAATAAAAATAGGATGTTTTCTCTATAGTGTACAGACATGCATATAATATGCTCATGAGCACCAAGCCATATTTTGTATATGTGCTGTCTGTGAATGCACCTGTCCTCTGACAGTAAACTGTAGCTTCTGATAGACCACACACACAAGAGAACCACAACAACCACAGCAGCAGCAGCCCCTCACCCAGAGAGTTGCAGCCCGGCGTGGGACACTTCATGTTGAAGTTGTAGCTCTCGTGGAAGCGGCGTCGCTTGGGCCGGTGTGAGAGGTCGTGGGCGGCGGCCTCCTTCAGGGACAGCTCCTTGGCCAGCCGCTCGTCCTCCTCCTGGGAGACCACCGCGGGGCTGGAGGCCGGCTCGAGGTCAGACTCGGAGTAGGGGGCGTGGCCCGTGGGGGTGCGGGGCGGGGTGTCACACGCCTTCAAATCTGACCAATCCAAAAAACGGGGGGTTTACGTTAGGCTAAGCGGCGGGCAATATCTTCAAGATTCTTTATTGCCATGTGTAACAAGTACAATGGAACACTTACTCCCCATTCAGCAGTATCATTTCTAAACATACATTTTAAACAATAAGTAAAACTACATAAATAAAACAATAAGTACATAATAAGTACAGTAAAAAGTGAGTAAGAGTAACAATACCATGGTGAGTGGTGCAAAAAATAGTGCCCAAATGCAGTACAGTAATAATAATAGCATAATAAATAGTAACAGCAACATATAATGATAAAGTATAATGATAAATGATAAAGTGACCAGTATCGATATTATACAGATATCGTGAAATGAGACTAGATATCGTCTAGGCATGAGTGTTGTCTTTTCCTGGTTTTAAAGGCTGAATTGTAATGTCATTTTCTGACCTTACCACTTCCCTATTTTAGCTGTTCTATTATTTGCACAAAATAATAAAATAATTCTGAATGAAATAGGAATGTAGTCAGCATTCGTTTCGATTCATTTGTCAAGTATTTAATTCACACAGCAGTAGACAAAAATAGAATGAAATGACCCGAAAACATGCTATCCTGTGATATAGGCCTATATCTTTAGAAATTGACGTCAATGTCCAAAATCTATTTCCAGCCTAAAGTCTATGCAGTATGGTGTATCAAAAACATGTTCTAAGATGCACATCGTCCATACGGTACTTAATGATAGGTGACCCTGCAGTGCTAACGGCCTTCCCCCCACCGCTAGATAATTAGACATGGTGGACAGGAAAATCGACGACAGGCCCAGAAACCAATTACTCACACACACACACACACACACACACACACACACACACACACACACACACACACACACACACACACACACACACACACACACACACACACACACACACACACACACACACACACACACACACACACACACACACACACACACACGGCAGGTTAATTGGAAGGATCATTTCAAACCCTGGCAGGCGGTGTAATGTAATGTGGCAATAGGTTACCAACGTGTGGGAATTGAACACATGCCTGCTGTGTTACAGCATCCTGAACATCACCTCACCATGCATCCTCGCACATTTTTTTCTCTAAAAACAGCAGGTGATGCTAACAAGCCATGACTGCAGGCAGAGCTTCTTTTTGTTAAGAGAGACAGGGTGTAGAGTGTGGAACTATTATAGATTACAATGCAGATCCTTGACTTTTAATGAATTAATTAATGTGTTAATGTGTAAATCTCAGATGTGACAATCGGGATCCATGCATTTTCCCACTACTTCACTTATAATGTTGTGCTAAACGTTGTGGAAAACCAATAACATTTAAATGACTCCTATTACACCACCAGGTGTGAGAGTGATTAGCCATTCCAAGCGGTTTCACAAAACGATGTCATCTCTGCTTTTGGACATCACGAGAGGCAGTGTCCACCGAGAAGTACGCCGGATAGATGAGCCTACCAGTTGCTACAGTCCACTTGGTCGGCTGATCTATCCAGCACCCAGATCTATCCCACTTGTGACGTCAAAAAGCGGGGAGATGACACTGGTATTTGAAGCCGCTTGGAATGGCTAATCACTCTCACACCTGGTGGTATAACAGGCGTCATTTAACAGTGAGCAGCTTAGCTTATAGCGTGTGGGGGGGGGGGGGGGGGGGGGCATCTTTACTTATCGCTCTCTTCTTACCAAGTTCGGTGTCGGAGCCGGAGGACCTGCCCTGGCGCAGCGGGTACTTTTTAGCGGCGGCGTTTGTCACCCCCTGCTGGCTGCGTGTGACTCTGCGTCCAGAAGTGAACACCAAATCTGCTGCTGCTGCTGCTGCAGTTGCTGCTGCCGCTGCTGCTGCTGCCAAACTAGCCGCCTCCTCTGATGCTTGGGTTTTAGAGGGGCTGCTCCGTACTGGGCTGCAGTTGTCTGGAATAAAATAGAATAAAATAAAATAAAGGCAGAATAGAGTATGGAGATGTAGAACGGTGAGGGCATAACATAAGCACCGCACAGATTCAGTGACGCTGACATTGAAAACAGAAAAAGGGAGGCTTTAGAAGAGCAAATGATATAAATCAGGGGGGCGAAGCTATAATGTAAACACACAAATGCATATTGACAAATTAACACAACACACAATGATTTACTTTTCAAGCTAAATCCCCAATGAAACGACATATCATGCCTGTGCGATGGCTAGAGGCCTACAAGTTAAAGCAACAGCACATACAAGCTAGCATTACGCAATATACACACGCATACATACACGCATACATACATACATGTGCTTGACTTACAGATTTTACAGATACAATTCCCAGGACAGCAAAACAACCATTACTGGCTATTCTCTCCACAAGTTTGTGACTCTGTTGCCAATGTTCCCAGCTAAAGGGACAAATCCTGCCGTGAGTGAGTCAGTGCTCCAATGGCCTCCACGCGAGTGACCACAGCGAGGAGAAACAGTCAGTTGTTTGAGTACACTGCGGCTGTAAATCCTGTGTGGCAGGCTGAGCCTAAAGAGGTCATATGAGAGAGGGAGGGGGGCGGGGCGGCTGTCTGGTTCCATTCATGCTCTTCGGCCGACGAGGTACAATGGAGGGGTTTATACAGCCCCTACGGCCCCCCCAACACCCTCTGCCTGAGACATTACAGACTACAACAAATAGCCCTAGAGGACAGCCCATGCACACACACACACACACACACACACACACACACGTCCCTTTAACTGCCTTGTCAGGAGATCATTTGATTATAGGCTAGTGTGTGTGAGTATTGTTGTGCTGTATTTGTCTATACTGTAATGGCTATGCAGTTTTGCGAGAAGAAACACACGAGATGGGCTCGATTCCCTTGGAGGTTGAGCTTCTAGTACAACACACACACACACAAGACACACACACACACACACACAGACACACACACAGACACACACACACACGATGAGCGGGAGCATGGCTCGGGCACGCCGAGGGAGGGAGGGAGGGGGTGACCCGTGGACCGGCACCTTGTGAACTCGACTGACTGAGTCTCATTGACGAGCGGGTGAGCCTCGTGTTCCACCGCCGCTCCGCCGCCGCCGGGTCCTTCTCCGCGGGACTCTCCGCCAGCTCGTCGGAGTCCTCGGTCCCGTCGGAGCTGCTCCCGGCTGCCCGCTGCCAACAACAAAAACAACAACAACCCAGCGGGAAGAGTGTTTAGGATTAGGTGGTCACGAGTAGGCCCTGGGAGCTACACAATATGGAACAAATAAGCATAGTTTTAATCAATATTTACCGACGGATAATTCAGCAGCGATCCCATGGTGGGGGGAGCTGCGCCACACCATCCATACATGCACTCAGCCCCCATGGAGAGGCCTGCACTCGGGACAACGCATCCTACACATCAGCCACTTGCCCACTTGTTAGATCTGCCAGTTCTGCTGCCCACGTTGTCTGACAGACCCCCCCCCCGAGGTTTAGGATGATATTAAGGCGACAGTAGAAGGTGACTCCCGAGGGCAGCACCGGCGGGGGTCGCACATAACCCGGGGAGGGGGGGGGGGGGCGTGCACATCCGAGGGGCCCACCGTCCCCCGTTCACATCCACCCACTCAAACCAGCCGGGCTGACGCAATGAATCGCTTCACGCCGTTTCCACCGCATAGCAGCTCTATTAATAACCCCGCAACTTCTGTTCGCAAAGTGCACAAAGTGATCGCGATACGCAGCCGCGCGTAACTCGTCGACAAAGTACGGTCTTCGTTTAAACGCGTCCAATCATATGGGAGAAGAGGCGTGGTTAAGAAAGACAGCCAATCGGCTCACAGCTCATTGTCCAATCAGAGACGTGTTTTGGTGCGTGCGCTTCTTCGAGACCAAAAACACAATAACAACACAAAACAACAACAGTACGCACGGGTAGCGGTGGTTTGAAGGCGTGCAGGCGACCGACTGACCGGCCTGCCGGTGACGCGCCCCTTCACTCCAGTTCCTCCGCAGAGAGAGAGAGAGAGAGAGAGAGAGAGAGAGAGAGAGAGAGAGAGAGAGAGAGAGGAGAGAGAGAGAGAGAGAGGAGCCAGCCTCACAGCTCCACTCCTCACCGCTTCCAACGCTGTGATTTGCCGACTCACGTCATTACAACAACAATCAGTCCCAGTGGCCGCTCCTGTCTGAGGGCTTCGGTTGCAACCATGACACCATAATAACACTCGTCTGTCTGTCTGTCTGTTGAGGACACAGCACTCGAGTTGAGTCTTGTTGAGTCAGGTGTGGGCAGCTACACTACACACCACCGACTGAAATGTATACTATATGACAATATGGTCTCTCATATATATATATGTGCACATGAACCCGCGGCGACAGGCCCCTTTTATGTGAGCACTGGTCGCCTCTGACGGTATGGTTTGGCGTCTGTACAGTCGGTGTGTGTGTGTGTGTGTGTGTGTGTCGCCTCCAGTCATCGGGCGCCTCACCTTTCTCCTGGGCATTCTTTTTTCCCGCCGTTTGGAAGATCCCTTTTTAATCCGATGTGTGCAACTTTACCCCCGAGCGATGGAGCACACGGGCGCTAAACCGGGAGACTTACAGCATGACCGGAGCCGCGTTGTGGGGGAGAAGAAGGAGAAGAGGAAGAAGAAGAAGGAGAGGGGCAGCAACAACACATTCTCCGCACTTGGTGGCGGTGCAGAGCGCATGCGCACAGGTTGTCCGCGTCCGCCGGTGAAATGCGTCCGTGTGGAAAGCAGACGGCGTCACCAATGCGTGTCAAGCAGACCTGAGAACTACAACTACGACAACAAGCTGCCCCCCCCCCCCCTCGCTATCTAGTTATTGTCATTGCGCACGACAACCGATCCTGTGATTTGTGACATTATTATGGCTGGCAGCGCCTCCAAGACGGTGCACGATATTTTTCAAAGCATGGAATACGGGCCGACGAGTTCCAGCGCCCCAAATGCGCAGGTACTGTGGTGTGTTTTACTGGGCAATAACAATAAAGTATAATTCTAAACTTGTATAATTACATTTGTGGAACGTTCATTTTATACATGGACTATACGGCGTCCACAAGACAGCGTGGAGGTCCTGGGTTAAGGAGGTGACATGCGCGGCCAGTTATAGCGAGCTGGAACTCAGCACGCAGACACGTGACTGACCGCCGCGCTCTCCTGCTCGTCGCTCACGTCTGAAGTTTCAAGTTCAACACGAGACGTCATCTCTCAATGCAAAGTTAACTTCTGTGGGCACTGATCTCGGTTGGATGGCGACCAAATGAAAGTTCAAAGTCGTTTTTGAACGTCAAGTCAAAGGTGCGACATCTTGAGTTGTCTTATGTGATAGTCCCACCAAAAACACAGGAGTTGGAAGGGCGAAAATAAGTAGGTCTGTATAAATGAAAATGAAAGGTCCTTAGACCTGCCATGGTTCCTCTTTGTGTCAGTAGTAGAACTCTCCACACAGTAGTGTTTAGCTCCTCTGCAAACACAACCCTCACCACTCTCGATCTCTATCCAGCACCATGGCTATCTGCTGAGCCTCTTCTGGTTTCTTCTGCAGTTAGCAGGGCTGGTCTGGTCCATCCTTGGATCGGGGACCAGGAGGTGCTGGTGGAGGTGCGTGGACGGCCAGTAGGGGGTGCTCCTCCATCTGGGAGGAGGACTCAGACAATACCTTCCTTAGGTCTTCATTACCTTCTGGCCATTGATAAGATCTTTAAGAGTGATGTCATCATTTTGAAACATCCCAGGGTTGATTGCGCAATTATCGCTCCGCCATTTTGCGGGATTATTAGAAGCATGTTATTTCTTTTTTTGCGTTTTGTGTTTGTTTTTCTGCGATTCGATCGCCCAGTATCTCGCGTGTGCGTGTGTTGTGTGTGTGTGTGTGTGTGTGTGTGTGTGTGTGTGTGTGTGTGTGTGTGTGCGTGTACGTGTGGTGTTAGAAGGAAAGTGTTGTCACTGCGACGCGGTACTGTGTGTTCCGAGCAGTAATTTGGACTACAGCCATGTAGTCTTTTGTGTTGCCTGGTGGTGGCCCATCGCGGTGCCGTAGGACTGCACTCTGTACTGCTTAATTGAGACCATATTTCTTGAGAGGTGCTTGTTGCCGCAGAGACATGCCGACAACAGCTAGCTGTACAATCAACCGTGGTCCCTTGCCGACCAAGCAAGGCGGCTGTTCCATTTGGATCGGCAGTAAAACAGGAACAAAGGAACAAACTAAATTTGAAAAGCCCAAAAAGATAATTGTGAAAGTAAACTGACTGAAAACAGTTGTGATGAGATCGCAATGCAAAGATGGACGTTTTCTCTGTCTATAATGATGGGGAAACGGTTGTACCCGAGACAGCCATTGTCTAAACTACCTATATATAGATAGTACACTGGAGAAATATGTCTTGTCCTCTAAAAAAGAGGTGTTGTGTGCAAATGTACCGTATCCGAAAGCAAAACTGTGTTTTTATGCTTCTACCATTCCTAGCCCTTGCAATTCTATTATTCTATAATGATTTGCGACATTATCCAAAGCAATGTAAGCTGGTATGTCTTCGGCATTTATCGGAGACGCAGAGTTTCAAGTGCAAACTTGAAACTTATATATGTGTGTGTGCATATCAAATGGAAGCTCTTGTAAACCGCCCCTACTTCAAAAACGACGGTTGTGCCTTGATCGCCTGTCTGTCAGTCTCCGTCTCATTTGCTGTTTGCTGTGTGTGTGTTGTCGTGTACCTCGGCCCAGGACCACCGCCAGAGCCACGGGGCCAGCCGGGAGCCCCTGCTGGAGAACATCACCAGTGACTACGACCTGGAGCTGTTCCGGAAGGCCCAGGCACGCGCCTCCAACAACCTGGTAGGAGAGAGAGAGAGGACTCTCCCTCTTCACCACCATCACCAGCATCATCATCATCATCAGCATCATTATCCTCATCCACCTCTCCTCATCCTCATCCACCTCACCTCTCATCATCTCTGATTCAACTCTTGTTCTCAGTCTCTCCTCTCTCCGTTCTTCCTTTCACTTCCTCTCTTCTACCCCCCCTTCTCAGGAGTTCTATCCTCCTCCTCCTCCCCCTCTTTCCAGTTCTTCTCGTCCTCCTCCTCTCTCCAAATGTTATTTTCAGTGGTTCATTGTTAGTTTCCCTTTGGGAGTTGTGGTTTCTGTTGTTATCATGTATTCTTCCTGATGACCGATGACATCGTAAATGTTGATTGGCTGAGGCAGCTCTCATTGGCCCCAGAGGGAAATCGCCTCTGTAACGACCGTGGAGCGGGCAGCGCTGGCTGGTTGTGGCGGCTGTGTTCTCCATTCACTGCTCATTCCTGACGCTCTCCACCCTTGTGTCCCAATCCCCCCCCCCCCCCCCCCCCCGACTCTGGTCCCCCTCCACCTCCACCTGCCGCTCAACCCCAACTTCACCTCCATCTTAACCCAACCTCCTCCTACTCGCTACCTCCTCCACCTTAACCCCACCCTCTCCTCCCTGCCACCCGCTCTGCCTTAACCCCACCACCTCCACATTAACCCCACCCCCTCCCCCCTTCCACCTCATCCCCTTAACCCCACCCCCTCCACATTACCCTCTACTCTCCTCCTGTCCACCTGCTCCCCTTTACCCGACATCCACCTCCGCCCCTTTGCCGCCCCTCCTCCACCCGGTGCAGGAGAAGATGCGGCTGGCGGGCCAGGCGTCGTCGGAGGGCGGCAACATGATCAAGAGCATGGTGCTGGGCCGCTACGAGCTGGACACCTGGTACCACTCGCCGTACCCCGAGGAGTACGCGCGCCTCGGCAAGCTCTACATGTGCGAGTTCTGCCTCAAGTACATGAAGAGCCAGACCATCCTGCGCCGCCACATGGTGAGACGGCACACAGGGCTTCTCCTGATTGGTCAGAAATTAACTGGGAGCGGCCTTGAATTTAAATTGTCTCATAAAGAGGCAGACCCAGTAAACCGGAACGTTCTCTAAGAGCATTTCACTCACTATCAGCTGACAAGTGGCTATGGCATTTGTAAGAAGTTAGACTCAAATTATAGCTTAATGTCATCGACTTTCAAAGCAATTATGTTGTCAAGGCTTAGTTTCAGACACTTGAGTCCAGAGTAACTACATGCCCCACACAATCGGCCAGTAATTCATCTCTACCACCACCAATAAGTGTGCTCTCCCATTTCATGTGTTTCCTCAAGGCCAAGTGTGTGTGGAAGCACCCTCCAGGCGACGAGATCTACAGGAAGGCAAACATCTCCGTCTTTGAGGTGGACGGCAAGAAGAATAAGGTGAAAGCTTAGGTTTAGGCTTCCTCAAAACATTGTAAATGACTAAAAACACAGTAAACTACCACCATAACTACTAAACATGGTGAAATACCACCACCACAACAACCAAAAAACAGTCCACCACCACCATAACAACAACCGATCTACCACAATAACAACCAAATACGTTAAACTACCACCAAAACAACTAAAGACGGTAAACTACCACCTAGTGTTAATTTCGTTCACGAAAACTATGACGAAATATATTCGTCATAGTCAACGACCTTTTGATGACTAAGACGAGACGATGATGAGACGGCACTGACGTCATTAACACTAACTGTAACGATTATCAACATGCAATATCGTTGACGAAAAAAGATGAGACGAAAATGTCGTTTACAAAATAAAAACGTTGCCAACATTGCTCTTTATTTTCGTTGGCGACAAAATATTAGACTTTTTTTTCCCTCAATGCAGCGGTTCCGTTTCCTGTGCTGCGTACGCAGATTCGTCTCTGTCTGTGCTGCAGTAAACTTGGACTACATTGGCAGCAACACAATTTATTTTAAAAATAGCTGCCAAAATTAACACTACGACCATAACAACAAAACATGATAAACTACCACAAGGAAGCATACTACCAAATTGCCGTCAGATTTCCCATAGAAGGAGAAAACTAAATGGTCTCCACCAATCCAGAGCACAAATTCTCCCTGGCTCTAACCTCTCCACAGAGCACACACACACACACACACACACACACACACAGACACACACACACACACACACACACACACACACACACACACACACACACACACACACACACACACACACACACACACACACACACAAATAATGTTCTAATTTCATAACATATTATTGGAATCGCAACCCTGTTTAAATTCCCCAGCCTGGGTTATTCTAGGCTTTGCAGCCAGAATACCCGAATATAATATAATATATCAAGGCCTCTCCGTTTCACGTGTGCTATAAACTAGATTCAACCTCCTGTTATTATTAAGCCAGGAGGAAGGCTTGCTGCTTTTTTTCCATGTGTTACAAAAGCACAGAATGTATGAACACTGTCAGTCATTTAACAACAAGTACCAGGGTTTTCCACACAAGTGTAGTGGATGGGGAGCTGCTTCTGAGAATGATACAAGCTGTAAACGTAAGGCTGTGCCCTACAATTTCAGTTGCCTCAGATTCTCAAACAAAAAAAAATGATGTGCATTATAATCACAACAGAATATAGAGGCTCCCGTCAGCAATAATTGAGAGTTGGAAAGAGAGCAGAAGAGAGCAAAATGTAAAAACTAAACAGCCCAAAAATGCTCCCTCCCTCCCCCAAGTTTCTCTGCCGTGGAGAAGGGTTGTATTTATGCTCCGCTCTAGTTCTCCGTCTCCACAGAGACGCGTCACTGTTTGATTATATTAACAACAGTGTATTATATTAGCGTATATATAATGGAATCCTGTGTGTTATTGTCATATTGTGAAAAGTTCATTGGTTTGTAGAAGTGGTCATTTTGTGGAGGCACTTCACCACTGTGGGAGATCACAGAGGATACGCCGCAAAGTTTCTGAGTTTGTTTCCAATCTCCCCCTGGGGCGCCGCAGTGCTCTTCTGCCCTCTAGTGGTGAGGAGTGAAGAAGTGCTGCTTTAAGTCCTCCTCATTGACATAACGCGTGTGTCCTGTGCCCAGATCTACTGTCAGAACCTGTGTCTCCTGGCCAAGCTGTTCCTGGACCACAAGACGCTCTACTACGACGTGGAGCCCTTCCTGTTCTACGTCATGACGGAGGCCGACAACACTGGCTGCCATCTAGTGGGATACTTCTCCAAGGTAGGGCCCCGCCCCTCATCACGTCTCCTGTTGGTGTGTGTGTGTGTGTGTGTGTGTGTGGCATTTGACTTGTGTGGTTGTAGTCTCACAAATCCCTTGTCTTCGGAGGAATATATCCGTAACAACACGGGAAACACTGCCAAACATCGCCCCTCACACTTTCTGGCTTCCGGTCCAGCCGCTGCGCAGTCTCCGCCTCCCCCACCAGCCAAGAAGTTCATCTCTAGCGTAGTCTAACTTGTGTGTTGTCCGAGATGTGTGTGTTTGTGACTCGACGTGATGCATTTGTGTGCAGGAGAAGAACTCTTTCCTGAACTACAACGTGTCCTGCATCCTGACCATGCCGCAGTACATGAGACAGGGCTACGGCAAGATGCTCATCGACTTCAGTGAGTCCTCTGTGTGTGTGTTTGTGAGATGTGCTTGTTGTTGGGGCACGGTTATTCGAATATTCAATTATTCGAAGTGACGTGGGTATTAGAATATACTGTAGCTTTGGGATAAGGTTTTTTTAAGTTAATTAAACCATGACCACCCCCCCCCCCCCCACCCAGGTTACCTGCTGTCCAAGGTGGAGGAGAAGGTGGGCTCCCCGGAGCGGCCCCTGTCCGACCTGGGCCTCATCAGCTACCGCAGCTACTGGAAGGAGGTGCTGCTCCGCTACCTCCACGACTTCCAGGGCAAGGAGATCTCCATCAAAGGTCAGGTCTCGAGGTTCCCTGCTTAGGTTGTTAGGGTTGGTTAGGTCAGTGTTTCTCAAATGGGGGTACTTTGAAGGATTGTAAGGGAGCACTTAGGAAATATAAATACAAAACGTGTCTTTTTATTGTTGTTTTGATTTTGGTTATGAACCATTGTTAAATAATTTCCCCTTAATACAATCAATTCATTCTGAATACCTCTTAGACAAAATTATGTAAGTTTGGTGCATCTTTCCAATGAATGTCAAAAGTCGTAAGTGAGGCACAAGCCCATGTTTCTCACTAAACTGTCAGTATTTGCACCACCCATTTACTTATGTTTACACCGAATAACATGCACATATATTATGTATATATACATGTTTTTCATTTTTGTGCTCTTGAAAGGGGGAACTTGGCTGAACAAAAAATATATTTTGGAGGGGGTGAATGAGAGACCTCAGAGTTAGTTCACATACAAAAAAAGGCTTTTTGTTTGGACCCAGCCTTGCCCCTTAGGATGGCGAGCGTTATTCTCCTTGTAGCCGCCAGATGAACATGATTCGTTGAAATGGTTGACGTTGTGCTATTGCTATGTAGTTGTCATTGTTATTGTTAGGTAACACAGCCAGTGGTGGAAGAAATATTGAAAATGTTACTTCAGTAAAAGCTTTAGCATGCAAATATGCTTAAAGTACCAAAAGTAAATGTGCTTATTATGAGGACCATGGCCCATTTCAGAATCATATATTTCTATATATATCCAGTATATACCATATATATACAGTATATATGGTATATACTGTATATATATATACATACAGTATATACCGTATATAAAGCAAACTATTTGCCTCTGAGATGTAATGGAGTAGAAGTGTAAAGTAGCAGAAAATAGAAATACTTGCGTAAAGTACCTCAAATTTGTACTTAATTACAATTAAGTACAGTACTTGAGTAAATGTTACTTTCCACCACTGCACACAGCAGTATAGCCGCTCCTCTGCCCTTGTCCTGCGTGTGTTCCTGTTCCAGACGCTCGT
>PIJE02005456.1:5000-7500 GCA_002895965.2 Coryphaenoides rupestris
TGAACACCACGCGCTTTGCTGCGCATGCGCCGCGCTGGACGCTCCCGCTCGCCGTCGAGGACACCACCGCTTTGGAGCTGCCGACGAGTGCGCCGACGCGGCTGGGACGCTCCCCGCTGACGGCGCTCCCGAGAGAACATCGTCGGATTTGAGGAAGGTGCCGTCGTTTCCATCCCAACAACCTAGTCGAGCTCATAGCAAGTCCACTGATATAATAGAATGAAGAGCTCTCTCGTCTTACGATACTATATGCTCATTAATGCACGCATTAATGTGTTCTATCTTAATTGTTGCAAATCCCACTATTATAATGTCAGCCTAACCACATCTCCTTGTATTTGATTTAATCAATGATCGTCAATCAGCGCGCTCACCTCTCCACTCCCTCTTTCTCCTCCTCCTCCTACTCCTCCTCCTCCTCCTCCTCCTCTTCCTCCTCCTCCTCGTCCTCCTCCCCCTCCCTCCTCACCCTCTACGTCCCGGTGGTCCTGCGGGAGATGGATTATCGGGACCTGTCGCCGCAAACCCGATGCATTTAATAGCACGTTGTGTTCTATTACAACAGTCACTACAAATCATTGCGGAAATCTATCGGTTTTTTTCTCCCCTTTTACTTTTACTTTTACTTTACTTTGTTGTTAATTTGGGTTCACCGGTTGTCACGGCCCGCTGCTCCGACGCCATGTCGCTCCCAAAATAATCATCTGGAAATAGTTTCATATCGTTTACAGAATCCCTGCTTTTTAGTGCGTGCCCATTGGCCTAAAAAATTTAAAGGTTTTAAAAATAGATACGTCTCATTCGAATAATGACATTAAAATGAACACGATAAAAGATACAACGATAAAAGACACTTAAAGTCGACCCGTTGAAATCATCATCCTCATATCACATTGTGGATTGTTTGTTTATTCTTCCTTTTTTTACATAAATCAATATTTTAAAACTATCGGTGGTTCTGAACACTGGGCCTTCTGACCAATGGGAAGCCGTGTTTAGGACGCACAGTGGAATTGTGTCGACTAATCTGCAATGATCAAATATGTGCTGTTTTTGCTCTTTTTTTTATTTCGATAACAAGCTCAATAATAATAATTACACACACACACACACACACACACACACATACGCGTGCCCGCGCCGCGGAAAGTTCTTGTCATTTTAATTACACACCGCAAACAAACCAATCTGGCGCCGGCGACGCCGTGAATATGTTTTGATTCCAATTGATTCGCAAACGCGGAGAAAAACCCCCCCCCCCACGCATTTATTCTATTGTCTTGTTTGTTTGTCTGTTTACCAAACAACGACCGACTCGAGTGCTGCACACGCTTTTTTATTTTTTATTTGTTGTGCTTTTTTTTTTTTTCCTTCTCTGTTTTTTTCACCGCAAGCGAAATAACGCCTCGATTGTGTTCTCAGATCCCGGGAGGGAGGAAGGAAGGAATTATGAATTATGAATAAATAAATAAATAAGAAACTAGAGAAATAAAAAACGGAGGCAGCGCAGCAGCAGGTGACTCCATTAGCGAGTCGTTAGTCACACACACGCCGTGAAACTAAGGAATTATGAATTATGAATAAATAAATAAATAAGAAACTAGAGAAATAAAAAACGGAGGCAGCGCAGCAGCAGGTGACTCCATTAGCGAGTCGTTAGTCACACACACGCCGTGAAACTCCGGAGAGATTCCTGCTATATCGGTCCGTATACTACGACTACTAATAATAATAATAATAATAATAAGCTATGACTAATAACACAACAACGCCCCGGACCACCACTACTACTACTACTACTACTACTATTAATACGACTACTAATACTGCTACTGCTGTCACCATGGCAATGACTACCTGCTCCTAAGCCGCTCCAGACGACAGAGCAGACATGTGGAGGTGATTTGAGAGATCAAAGTGTAGCCACAGCTAATTAATCTTTATCAGTGTTAATGAATCAAAATTAACCCCGGGCTGCACCCCCCCCCCCCCCCACACCACCACCTTAACCAAAGGAATTGTGTGTGGTTCTGTGTGTGTGTGTGTGTGTGTGTGTTATTCTGTGTGTGTGTGTTTGTGGATGTGTGTGTATTTGTGTGTGTGCTGTTCATGTGTGTGAATCTCATCTCCTCTCATCATCATGTATATTATTATTATTATTATTATTAATATCATGTTATCTATAAATATTACCTGTAATACTACCTCTCATCTCCTCTCATCATCATGTGCTATATTATTATTATTATTATTAATATCATGTTATCTATAAATATTACCTGTAATACTACCTCTCATCTCCTCTCATCATCATGTGCTATATTATTATTATTATTATTAATATCATGTTATCTATAAATATTACCTGTAATACTACCTCTCATCTCCTCTCATCATCATGTACTATATTATTATTATTATTAATATCATGTTATCTCTAAATATTACCTGTAATACTACCTCTCATCTCCTCTCATCATCATGTGCAATATTATTATTA
>PIJE02005456.1:17500-18806 GCA_002895965.2 Coryphaenoides rupestris
ATCACGTCAATATGCACACACCACACACACACACACACACACATGCATACACACACATGCGTGCAGACACACATGGGCACACACACACATGCGTGCAGACACACATACGTGCAGACACACAGATGCTCGCACACACACACACACATACAAATACATGCACACACACAGTCATGCAGCCACACAACACACACACATCAACACACACCCACACCACACACATATACACACACACACACGCACGAAGAAGTTTGTGCGTGCGATGTTTTTAACCACTGTCATTACTGTAATTACACTCAGAGTCCCAGACAATCAAATAGAAATGTCTTTTGTAAAATTAAACACATGTATAATAATTAGCTACTAACACACTCACACACACACACACACGCACACACGCACACGCACGCACACACACTCCCAGCACTAGAGGAGAAACTGCTCTCACCACGACAGTGTCATTATCGTAATAATGGGAACACAATTGACCATTAAAAATGGGCATTATATTGATAAACACAAGGGTAATGATGAACACACGCCAACACACCAACACAACGCAACACACACAACAGACAGACACACAAGGGGAGCTCGCTGCAAACTATTCAAATAAAATGTCACGGTTTGTTCGTTCACAAGCATCGTTTAACACGCGGCCTTCTCCGTCTTATAACTCCGAAGTCGTGCGGTGAAATTAGTTAAAAAAAGAGAAAGCCATCGGAATGATTGGAAGCCGACGGTGTGACAAGGATTGGACATCGAATCTGAGTTAAACCTTCGTGAAATCCTAACATGTAGTCCTCGAACGGATTCACGATTCTTACGTACGGCACCTTTAAGGCGGTCGCAGGTCGGGGGGGGTGAGAGCGTTTTTGATTGCTCCGCCCCCCCCCCCCCCCCCCCCCCCCCCTCGCCCCCTACACTCCTACAGTACAGTCAACAGGAAGACAGGCGACACTGAAACATAACACCACAACCGCCAGAACATCAGAAGACAACACCTTTTGGTTCGGATAAAAAAAATATAGTGAAGCTAGTTAAGCTCTTAGTCACCTATATGACTAAGAGCCATATAGGTGACCCTGCATGTGTGTGATCACGATCGCTCGGGAAAGGATGTGTGTGTGCACGTGCGTGCGTGTGTGTGTGTGCGTGTGTGTGTGTGTGCGTGCGAGTGTGTGTGCGCTAACTCATGCAGCACGTGCGTGACATAATGTGGTGTAGCTTACACGGTACGGTGGATCCAGCGTGGACGTGCCTCTCTCTCTCTCTCTCTCTCTCTCTCTCTCTCTCTCTCTCTCTGCAC
>PIJE02005457.1:0-18804 GCA_002895965.2 Coryphaenoides rupestris
GGCAACATACATCATCATGGTCTGCTCTAGGACAACATTACATCATCATGGTCTGCTCTAGAGACAACATTACATCATCAGGTCTGCTCTAGGGACAACATTACATCATCATAGGTCTGCTCTAGAGACAACATTACATCATCATCTAGGGACAACATTACATCATCAGGAACTGCTCTAGGGACAACATTACATCATCATGGTCTGCTCTAGGGCCAACATTACATCATCAGGATCTGCTCTAGGGACAACATTACATCATCATGGTCTGCTCTAGGGACAACATTACATCATCATGGTCTGCTCTACAGACAACATTACATCATCAAGGTCTGCTCTAGGGACAACATTACATCATCAAGGTCTGCTCTAGAGACAACATTACATCATCAAGGTCTGTTCTAGGGACAACATTACATCATCAGTATCTGCTCGAGGGACAACATTACATCATCATGGTCTGCTCTACAGACAACATTACATCATCAAGGTCTGCTCTAGGGACAACATGACATCATCAGGATCTGCTCTTGGGACATTACATCATCAAGGTCTGCTCTAGGGCCAACATTACATAACATCATCCAAATCCAACATTACATTACACCAACCAAATCTGCTCTAGGGCCCACATGACATAACCAATACATCACGTGAGATCACAGGGGTCTCTGGTGTAATACAATATGGCATTGGGCCCATTTCAAGCGTGTGTGTGTGTGTGTGTCTGAGTGTGTACCTAGATGACAGAGACTCTGGAAAGGAGACCAGAGGAACGGGTTGAGGTTTAAACTCCTCTGAAAACATTCAGATCCTTTGGCGACGCGATCCGTCTTACTGCAGAGTGACAGACAGTCAGGTTGAGCATCAGAGAAACAGCGAAACATGTACTTGAAAGACAGGCAGCCATGTAAAGGGACTAGTGTAGAGGATGTGTACATTTACCTGCATATTGGTGTATTTACAAGTATATTCGGGGTATTTACCAGTCGATCAGGGTATTACCAGTATATAGGGAGTAATTACCAGTATATTGTGAGTATTTACCAGTATATGTGTCCCAACAATGAGAGGGTGAAAGATGCAGAGTCTCCAAACTCTACGATTATGTCATCCTGGCTCTTTTGCTTATTTAAAACCCCGCCTGTTAGGACCTGTTCTCCTTCTGCTAGTCTGGAAACACAAGACAAAACATCTTGAAATCACAGTAGAAACACTCCAGATGAAATCACAGTAGAACCACTCCCGTTTAAATCCCAGTAGAACCACTCCCGTTTCAATCACAGTAGAAACACTCCCGTTGAAATCACAGAAGAAACACTCCCATTTAAATCACAGAAGAAACACTCCCATTTAAATCACAGTAGAACCACTCCCGTTGAAATCACAGTAGAACCACTCCCGTTTCAATCACAGTAGAACCACTCCCGTTTCAATCACAGTAGAAACACTCCCGTTGAAATCACAGAAGAAACACTCCCGTTGAAATCACAGTAGAACCACTCCCGTTGAAATCACAGTAGAACCACTCCCGTTTAAATCCCAGTAGAACCACTCCCGTTTCAATCACAGTAGAAACACTCCCGTTGAAATCACAGAAGAAACACTCCCGTTGAAATCACAGAAGAAACACTCCCGTTGAAATCACAGTAGAAACTACCTTTATTACTCCCTGTATTAATACTTAATGAGTGAAACTCACACTTTATGACACCTGCCAAAAATGCCACCAATTAATAAACAGTTAATCTCTTAAGTTAATTGCATACAGTGTTGTTAACGCTACACAAGATAAATAGAAGGCTTCAAAAAGACCCTGTGATCGGTGGCATCAGCTGCCGCTGCTTCCAGAGGTCGCCCTCAAAAACCTTGAGAGACTGGGAGTGAATGACAGAGCGAGCGAATAACCGAGTGAGATGGAGTCACCGAGAGACCAAGGGCTGGTGGGTGAGTGAGTGACCGAGTTAGTGAGGTGAGGGTTAGTGTGTGCGTGTGTCATACTTGCTGAGGTCCACACAGCACTTGGCTAGCAGGTATCGGCACTGCGGTGTAGAGCAGGTGTGCGTCTTCAACAGGCGGTAGGCCTTGTACGCTTTTCCTGAGCGGAAATAACAGGTAGCCAACAGGTAGAGAGCCTCCTCAGAACCCACTATGGGGGGGGGGGCGGAGAAAAAAAAGAGAGAGAGAGAGAGAGAGGAGAGAGAGAAGAGAGGAGAGAGGAGAGGAGAGAGGAGGGAGAGAGAGAGAGGACAGCTCCGTCACACACTTAAAGCACAAGACAGTAGCTACGTCGACACTCACTGACACTCATCAACGGCTAACCAATGAGAAAGAACTGATAATCAATGGATAATCAAGAGCCTGATTCTCTGATTGAATTTCTTCCCCTCTCTGTCTCTCCTCTCTCTCTCTCTCCTCTCCTCTCTCTCTCTCTCTCTCTCTCTCTCTCTCTCTCTCTCTTCTCTCTCTTTTTTTTTCTCCCCCCCCCCCCCCATAGTGGGTTCTGAGGAGGCTCTCTACCTGTTGGCTACCTGTTATTTCCGCTCAGGAAAAGCGTACAAGGCCTACCGCCTGTTGAAGACGCACACCTGCTCTACACCGCAGTGCCGATACCTGCTAGCCAAGTGCTGTGTGGACCTCAGCAAGTATGACACACGCACACACTAACCCTCACCTCACTAACTCGGTCACTCACTCACCCACCAGCCCTTGGTCTCTCGGTGACTCCATCTCACTCGGTTATTCGCTCGCTCTGTCATTCACTCCCAGTCTCTCAAGGTTTTTGAGGGCGACCTCTGGAAGCAGCGGCAGCTGATGCCACCGATCACAGGGTCTTTTTGAAGCCTTCTATTTATCTTGTGTAGCGTTAACAACACTGTATGCAATTAACTTATAACTGTTTATTAATTGGTGGCATTTTTGGCAGGTGTCATAAAGTGTGAGTTTCACTCATTAAGTATTAATACAGGGAGAATTTACTGTGATTTCAACGGGAGTGTGTATAACGCATATAAGTGTAGTGATCGATGTACTCATCTCTCATCTCACATAGGATTTAGACAGGGCATGTGATGGAGTTGTACAGATAGAGTGTCGATCAGATGTATTTGTCTACTGTTGAAGTCTTTTAAAAGCTGTGAAGCGTATAGTGTCCTCTTCTAATGTGTATCTTCATACCACGCACTCGTTCCTCTCTCTCTCTCCCTCCTCTCTCCTCTCTTCTCTCCTCTCTTCTCTTCTCTCCTCTCTCTCTCTCTCTCTCTCTCTTTTTTTTCTCCGCCCCCCCCCCCATAGTGGGTTCTGAGGAGGCTCTCTACCTGTTGGCTACCTGTTATTTCCGCTCAGGAAAAGCGTACAAGGCCTACCGCCTGTTGAAGACGCACACCTGCTCTACACCGCAGTGCCGATACCTGCTAGCCAAGTGCTGTGTGGATGCGCACTCTTACTAGAATGGATATTTCAGACGACGACACAGTGTTTCTTCTGTGATCTTCACAACCAGAGCCGCAGCACAGCTTGAAGCTTCTATCCCTTCGTCGTAATCTGTCAACTGTCCCACGGTCAACGTCACCTCATGGTATTGCCGCTTGGTCTCTTCAATCGTGACTCACTCTCACTAACTCGGTCACTCACTCACCCACCAGCCCTTGGTCTCTCGGTGACTCCATCTCACTCGGTTATTCGCTCGCTCTGTCATTCACTCCCAGTCTCTCAAGGTTTTTGAGGGCGACCTCTGGAAGCAGCGGCAGCTGATGCCACCGATCACAGGGTCTTTTTGAAGCCTTCTATTTATCTTGTGTAGCGTTAACAACACTGTATGCAATTAACTTAAGAGATTAACTGTTTATTAATTGGTGGCATTTTTGGCAGGTGTCATAAAGTGTGAGTTTCACTCATTAAGTATTAATACAGGGAGTAATAAAGGTAGTTTCTACTGTGATTTCAACGGGAGTGTTTCTTCTGTGATTTCAACGGGAGTGTTTCTTCTGTGATTTCAACGGGAGTGTTTCTATTGAAACGGGATTCTACTGTGATTGAAACGGGAGTGGTTTCTCTGTGATTTCAACGAAACGGAGTGGTTCTACTGTGATTTCAACGGGAGTGGTTCTACTGTGATTTAAATGGGAGTGTTTCTCTGTGATTTAAACGGGAGTGTCTACTGTGATTTAAACGGGAGTGGTTCTACTGTGATTGAAACGGGAGTGGTTCTACTGGGATTTAAACGGGAGTGGTTCTACTGTGATTTCATCTGGAGTGGTTCTTACATCCTCCCAGTTAGAACTTTGTACAACGTGAGAGATAGTTTTACTCTCTGCTGATTTCTCAATTAGTAGGCATAGTGTTTGGCTAAATACATCTGGTAATTTTTACGACTAGGGGGATGATATAGCCTCTTGTCATTCGACTGGTAAATATCCCCGATAGTGATTTCATACACTGGGAGTGTGAAAGTTACATCTCCTATATGCCAGGTGTAGCATCATCTCAACTATATGAGGCAGTGAGTTCTTACCTTTTTACATGGCCTTGATCTGTCTTTTTTCAATCTGGAGAATGGGTGTACTTCTGACTGGTGTATTCGACATGTTATCGTTTTTGGGATCTTTGTGGCTCTCAACCAGATGCTATGCAGACTAGTGCGCTGATATCACCGTACTGGCTACAAGGTACAGAGACGGGGATCGGTTTTAAGCGATACGACGCCAAAAAACAACAGGGATACTTGGACATATAGTATCGTTTCAGAGTGTGGAAGACTCTTGGCATCTTTTCACTCACTAGCTATATAGAGAGTTGGCGCCTCAACTCGTTCTCTGGACACATATACTGGGCTAAATCCTACCACCGCAAATGATTACTCTGGAAATACTCATCGCCTATAAGGTACTTACGATACATGACTACAGACACCACTGATAAGACTGGTAATCACACACACCACACACACCACGCTTGAATGGGCCTGAATTGTAGCTCGGTAAATACACTATTGGTCACGTTATAATACTGGTAAACTACACCGAGCACCACACTCATGCAGGCTAATGATGTGACATCTGACATCATCCGTGTAATATCTAGTGTATTGGTCTTTTATCATTGCATGCTTGTCTTGGTCTCAAAGAGAGACAGATTGTTTTTGGCTTGGTGACTCATGTATTGTTCTACTGATGCTTCAATGTTGCGCACTGGTACTTTGGTCTATCAATCGCATTGTTCAAGTATAGACGGATTCAGCGTTCGCGAAATTGGGGATCTGCCATTAGTTGTTCAAGCGCAGGACTTTTACATCCTTGAGAGCATGCACGTTTGTTCACTCTTGGGCTACCACGTACGCAGCTTATCCTCCAGTGAATGATCTGTCGTACTATGCTAGTGTATGCTCAACCTAGAGCAGACCTTGATGATGTATCGCACTCAGACATCGACACTTACTGAGACTCACAACGAGCCAGCACACACATCTTAATGGGTGATGTAATCGTCAATGCCATATGTTCCGTCTTAGAACAGATCTGACCCATGGAGAACGCTGCCTGTGATATCGTGAATGCTGTGATGTTCATAATTGAGGTTTATGTCAATGCTTTGGTCACCCCTTGATAGAGACTGTGGAAATTTGGTTGGTATATTGTTCTAGAGCAAGTGTAATTGTTAGCAGCTTTTTGGAATGATGTTATTGGTAATGTATGTTGGCACCTAGGTACGCCAGTAAGCCAATTGGCAAGTAGATCGTCACCTTATTGTGATACCGAAGAGTGCAGAACCACTGATGATGTTCAGTGTTGTCTCTATGTGTCGCCCTAGAGCAGACGGTTCAGGATAGAACTCCATGGTAATTGTAAGTTGTAACTGGTAGAGTGCTAGGTCTCTAGAGCAACGGATGACGCATAGATAGATTTGTCGCTACTGAGAATTGTATGGCAGATGACGATTCCGCATAGTATAAGGGCTATGGATCCCCCTGCACTAGGAAAACATGTTACCTTGATGATGATTAATGGTTTGTTCGGTCCTAGACGCAGACTTTAAGGATGAGTGTAAAGTAGCTATCGATTGATGGTAAATGGAGCAGTAACCTTGATTGAGATGATGAAGTATGTTGTCTCTCTGATGAGATCGTAAGATGTTGGCCCTAGAACACATCCCGATTGGAAATTTGTAATGGATTTGGTATATCCCGTTCTGTCTTACTGAGAGCAGACTAGACTTGATGCATAGATGGATAATGTGATCTATAGGAGTTGTCGCATGACCGATGTCGAGATAATGTCATGATTTGGATGTACTCATTAGATGCATGTTGGACCCTAGTGAGATGCAATGGTAAAACCGTTATGTCTTCTGATGAGTAGCTATAGATACGCTATTGTCTCACTATGTAAGGCATTTGTCCTGAGGACTTGAGTAAGATGCGAGTGTGATCGCCTTGAACAGAACCATTGATTGGATGTTAAAATATGAGTTGTTCATTCGTAGAGTCAAGACCTGATGATGTATGTATGTTTATTAGCAGCAAAAGACCTTGCATAGATTTATTCTTTGTTGGATCTCGCGTTAGGAGTCAAATATCCTTGATTGATGGTATTACGTAGTAAGAGCAGATCTCTTAGAGATGCGAAGTTATGAATACGCTAGTGTAATAGTATTGTGCTCCATGGGTGTAAAGGACCGTCGAGAGGCAGAATATTCGCAGATGACTAGGTGATTTCTTAGGGTCTAGGATCTGTTTCATTTCTTCTTGAGAACAGCGAGAGCCCGCGTCTCCCCTCGTGAACCTGCACGTCTACCGCCCTCCACTAGTCTCGGTTCGCATAGAAGCAGCACTCGTTGATGATGTACTAATGAGTGATCGTGTACAAATCAGGACCTACACTCAGGTGGACACACGCAGAACTCACAGCAGTCTTAGAACTTATAACAGGACTGTACTACATCGTCACAATTTGTGCGGGCCCGCCCTCCCCAGTACCCCCCGTACGCCAGAACCCCTCCCATACTTCCTTCGCCCTTAAAAACTGCCTATATTGGAGAACCCCCGACATAGGACATCTAGGGCGCTACATTAATCAACAATTCCAGAGCACATTCTCTTCACTCCTTATTTATGTCATACCTCATGGAGATTGTGTCATTAGTTATGAATCCACCTGCACAGTAACAGAATCACCTATCTCTAACTTTTCGCTTAAAATAAGCCCTTGTCATAAAACTCTCGTAGGTTTCCTTTTGCATTTCGTCCGGCCTGTCTCTATTTTATCATCATGAGGTACTCTGTCCCATCAATCTCCTCGCCGGTAGTCCTAGGCATCTCCACGTAATTGGGATGATGTTCATGGGAGTCAGCATGAGTGCTCTTACTGGGGCAGCCTAAGGAACACAAGCCTAACGAGGATTGCGCGCGCGGGCTCAGCTATTACTGAGCGAGGTGAACTCCGGTCCCAGCCCGTGCATCTCTTCCAGTCCTCGCGACATCTTTACCCTCAGGGCTTGACACCACTCACTAATTGTGAAATCAGAAATATATGGGCCGAGAACTATTTGTGCAATGGGGTTATTCTAGCTGCGTTTCCTCGTCCTACTGGGTGCGAATTCTCGCAGGGGCAATCAGAGCTCTAGAGTCAGGTGAGGTGCTGGGTATTGCTTACTCCGTCAGTAATGAAGCCGAGCTAGATCGCGGCTTCGCAGTCTCACTTCTTACCGCCAGTTCCACTGCCCCACTTGAGTACCGACTAGGATAGCAAATGCCGCGAACATAGACGGTCTCTCGCTTTCGTCCCGACCCTTCTATTTGGTCTGCAGCATGCCTTCGCCATTGATAACCTAAGGCCTAGTCATGGGTGTGTTCATTTAGACACCGACTCAGTAAAGAGCAAGCTGTTAACACTCGTGTCTCCGCCCCCCCACATAGCTTCAGGGGAATCCTTACGCCATAACCTCCCGATGGGCATCCACGTGAGCCATCATAGGGGACACTCTCCAGACCTTGTACTTTCATTATGCTTCCCAGAACCATTAGCTTCTGGTATCTCGATACGAACTATACATGGTAATAGTACTTGGACAACCATCCAGTATCAAATAGGAAGTGTAACATTAACCCGATTGTCATTAGTGGGATGTATCCTTGAGAACGTCTACTATAATATGTTGTTCATATAATGTACTGTCAGTACATTCTTATCTTTGTATTTTTCGATAATAAACTGATCTGATTTATCCAGTACTATATGTATTATCTTATTTTCTCTGTCTAGCATTTCCTAATAATCGTTCTTATAATGTGATATAACTTTTATATATTATTTAAGCTTAGTATCATAATCAATTGATACTTTTCAATCGATGATATGTAGTGTCGAACAGAACTAAGTTTTGTCACATCATAATTTCAGATAATATGATATTTTTATAATTATATTATATTTCTGTTAACAATTTATTCTATTGTATAATGTTCAGTGGTTCAGGATACCATGAGACGATCGGAGTGACTCGTAATTTTGTCCTAAGTCCATGTTCTATGTAATATCACATTTTCTAGTAGTCGTGTAAAAATGTTTTAGCTTAGATGTCCGTGTAGTCTTTGCTATGTCGCAGGAATTCCTTTCAGCCAACGGTCAGTCACTACCGAAAGCGTTTCAAGCTAGGCTCTCACCGGCAGCAGGAAGCTAGGGCAGGTAAAAACCAGATGGTTAGCTATGCACCACTCTTCCCAACTACTTGACAAGTCAAACGGCACAGAGTCAGCTAAACCAATGAGCTCGTGCTCCTGCAACATCAACAGACAGGGCAGTAGTAACCACTATAAAAAAAAGGTGCACCGACATTCCACAAACGGGCACACGATGCTAAAGGCAAGCGATAAAGCCCAGTACAATGTAGACCATCACAGCCAGAGGTAGAATGTATACACATCAATCGGAACCATCCACAATGCAACGGTAAACCAATTCAGCGACATGTTAACACAAGCATGGAGAAACCCACAGTAGGCTGGAGACCAATCACATACCATCCAGACCAAGTGTACAGTAAACGCAAAAATACGCGCAGATAGACTGAACACGACATCGAGCTAGCAAGAGCCATAAGCGTAACAAACAGCGACTCAATCAGAACACAGGGCATAGGAGACTAACCATAGCGAATAGTCAGTCACAATCCACAAGCAGGTCAGCCGTATAAAGCTCTAGACTAAGTGACATCTACACACACAGGCTAAACTAACATCCAGATAGAGCGACATATCCCACACAAGGCGACGATAGAGCCATAACACGCAGAACGCGTACCACACGAAGCAGCTAGAGATCAATACACGTAGCGATACAGACTAATCACAGCCAAAGCTTAGACCCTGTCTACAAATTGAACATGTCGATCACCGCATGGCAGCAGAACATACGCAGCGGCTGAGACCGGGTAAACGCGCTAGGACCAATTGCACAATCAAGCAGGCGGGGTGATAAACTCCGGTATGTGGAGCACGATCACACGTCACAGCGGGTAAACCCGGTTAAACGCTGACTAAGTCCGAAGCAACGCGCAGGCTAAACCGTAGCGGGGACGTCAAAACTACCGTAGCGACGATCCGGACCAGGCTAGGAAGTAACTGCCGTTAAAGTATAAGAGAGTAAACTGAAGTCTGGCACAGGTGGTTAACTAAGTAGTGACCCGGTTCAAGCAGCACGACGTGGTCGTGACATCCACGTAGTCGATGCTTGCCCATCCCCAGCACCACCCCTCAGGTTCTGAGTACACCTCCCATCGTCGTGTCTCTTGACGAGCTGAGCACCCCGCTGGCCGCCCAACCAAGGTTTCTGCAAGTCAACACACCCAGATGAGGCGCTGGTCACAGCCCCCGAGCTGTTCACTACAACCATCCAAGCTACGTCCCTCCTACGCGAGACTCAGCCGACAAGGCTGATATCACGTCACTAAGCGCTACACTCACACATCACTAACTAGCGAAACGCAAAACACGTCAACAATTTCACAATCAACCACCACAATTCATGCACCAACCGCACACCATTCACAGCGAAACAAATATGGCCATCATCCTGCATTAGACGAGTTCGCCTTGACTCACATCTCTCCTCATGATACGAGCTGTAAAATATATGGCCCGTCTGAGTCAGTGTAGGCGATCATCAGCGCTGATCTCCCGTTCTCGCGTGTTCCCGTGGGTTGAGATCTTAGGTCATTGCTCTAAAGCCAGGCGTTCCGCTTCCACAAAAGCACCGTCTCTGTTCTTCTGTGTCTGTCCTGTCGATAAACCAGGGAGACACCACAAGCTGTCCGCTCTCAAATAGAGAGATACGCTCATATCGTAATGTTAAGTTCCCCGACGAACGCATCCGTTCCTCCAAGCAGGAAAGAACAAGCCAGAAGAAAAAGACTCAATAGATGAAAAGTTCGGCCGAAGACCGGACCAACGCGAGCTTCACACCAATCAGGCAAACGCAGAGAAGACTCTTATAAGGGACCACGCGCATGGAACGCGGGCCAAACCTAGTTATACACACTGTAGCAACGGAAGCACACGCGGAATATCGACTGCTAAGAGTACCGCCTGCGGAGCGCTTCTAATCCAGAGCAGACACACCGCCAATAGCCCTCAGAGAAGGAGCTGGGTCTAAACCACAGGTAAGCAGTCAGTTATTACAGTACCTATCCTGGGAGTACTAGATATTGCTACCACAATGCTGATATCAACTTGGTTAACATTATAGTATATATACAACTAATTACGTAAGTGACTCTGATAACCTAGTTAACTCGGTCAGTCTGAGAACTATCACAAGGAGCGACTCCAGTCCTGACCTACACCGTAGAAAGAGCCTCAGCAGCAACATGATATTCAGCTATCCTAGATCGCAGATAGAGATAGCTTCGCTAATTTACAGATTTATCTGATGATGTAATGTTGTCCCTAGAATGTACATTGATGAATCATTGTAATGTTGTCCTAGAGCAGACCTTGATGATGTAATGTTGTCCCTCGAGCAGATACTGATGATGTAATGTTGTCCCTAGAACAGACCTTGATGATGTAATGTTGTCTCTAGAGCAGACCTTGATGATGTAATGTTGTCTCTAGAGCAGATATTGATAATGTGATGATTATGTAATGTTATTTCTAGAGCAGTTCTTGATGATGTAATGTTGGTTCAAGAGCAGATCTTGATGATGTAATGATTGTGTAATGTTGTCCCTAGGGGAAAAGCTGGATCCAGAGCAGATCTTCAGGCTGTCCTCTCTGCACATGGCCCCGCCCCCTCCAGTTAGCCCCGCCCAGAACCCCTCCCACCGCCTAGACACTGCCCTAATGGAGACCCCACAGGACACTCTGGTACACAAACCCAACACACCTTACTTCTATACGACATTTAATTGTCATTGAGCACCACAGTACACCCTACTTTTCGAGCTATACCTTTAATACTTTGAGGTTTTTTCCCTTTTTCTTCTCCAGGAGTTGAATCGTTTGAATCTAGAATCATCTAATGGCAAGCTGACTTCTGATTCTCCGGGCTCATACATTGACTCCTCCCTCATCTCCCCGGATCCTGGCTCCCTATTGGCTAATGCCGTTTCAATGGGATCAGCTGGTTCTCTACTGGGCAAGCAGAACAAGCCTAAGAGTGGGCGGAGCTTACTGGGAGGACCAGCCGCTCTCAGTCCACTTACCCCCAGGTGACACACACACTAATGATAATGAAATGCTGAAACATTCGGTTGTTTCGTCCCCTCTTGGTCTGCAGCAGCCTTGCCTTTACAGGCCGTAAGGTTGGTATTCCGTCAGTAAAGCAGCTTTAATGTGTTTCCTAGCTTCGGAATCCTGCCCCTGGACCCGAGCCCGGGAGACTCCACTTATCTCCAGAACTACTCTGGTTCTCTAGACACACAGCAGACTGCGCCCAGCAAGAAGGTAACATAACCGATGCTAGTGGATGTACTAGACTGCTATATTGTCCATGTCAGACATTCTCTGTATTTGAAACATTATCATTGTTCTATTTCCCTGTCTATAATGTCTATAATGTACTTTTTATTACTTCTAATAATGTACTGTACGACTAATATTTGTACATTCAAATATGATATATATATATATATATATATGTAGTAACATATTCATGATGTCAGTATCGAACAGAACAGTCCATAATTTTGTATTTTATATAATTTATCTTATTTTATTTCTAGTCTGTGTCGAGGATCGGTCAGTCCAAGTCAGTCTTCAGTGGGAATGGCAGAGAGGTTCTACCCATTCCCTTCAGCCAATCACAGAGCTCTGCTCCGCACAGCAGGTAACCATAGTGACCTCACACTGACATCACGGCAGGTAACCATAGTGACATCACAGCAGGTAACCATAGCGACATCACAGCAGGTAACCATAGCGACATCACAACAGGTAACCATAGTGACGTCACACTGACATCACAGTAGGTAACCATAGCGACATCACAGCAGGTAACAATAGCGACATCACAGCAGGTAACCATAGCGACATCACAGCAGGTAACCATAGTGACATCACAGCAGTAACCATAGCGACATCACAGCAGGTAACCATAGCGACATCACAGCAGGTAACCGTATTGACATCACACTGACATCACAGCAGGTAACCGTAGTGACATCACAGCGGGTAACCGTAGTGACGTCACAGTGGGTAACCGTAGCGACGCCATCGTGACATCATGTGTGTTTCCCAGCACCACCCCTCAGGTTCTGAGTCCCACCCTGGTGGCGCCGCCCAACATCCAACCGAGACGCTCAACCCGACTGTTCACTAGCGCTAGTTCTACTGCCAAGGTAATGTCACACACACACACACACGCACACGCACATCATCACCATTGCCCCACACTTTGAGAACAAAATGGCCTCTGGATTAGGCGATTGCTGATTCCTCCTGTCGTGTATATACGATCGGCACAACCCATCTGTCTGTGTCTGTCTGTCTAAAGCCAGCTTCCGCTTCATAAAGTACCTTCTTCCCGTCTCCAGGAGAACAGCAAGAAGCTCAAGATGAAGTTCCCGACGAAGATTCCCAACAGGAAGACGAAATGTAAAGCGGCGAAGACGGCCAACAGCAACCTCAACGAGAGCCTGGACATCCTGAAGCTGGACTCTTCCATGAGCGACAGCAAGAGCCTGAGTACGCCTGGGTACCAGAGCATCAGCCTCCAGAGAGCTGCTACAGGTACTGTACTATATTATACTATTCTATGCTATACTAGTTACTGTAGTAACAATAGAGCCTGACTACGCCTGGATACCAGAGCATCAGCCTCCAGAGGGCTGCTACAGGTACTATACTAGGATCCGATATTCATAATTTTTCTGATTTATTGGAATCGTTATTTTGTAAAATGCAAAATGCACTCCTTGCAGGCGGCTCTGATGCAGTCGCCTCTCTCTGGCTCAATGTCCCGCCGGCAGCATTATTGATTGGCTATACATCACGGGTACAAAATAGCCAATCTGTACTGTATTTGTGGGAGACACGTGGGAAAGAGGAATGCACGCAGAGTGAGATGCATCGCTGAGACGAGAGGCTGCATGGTTTTTCGTGCACGCTGAGGAAGACGCTGAGGAAGGCTTGTCAGCCGGAACATCCGTGCCAAAAAAAAGAAAGATAAATAAAACGAAACTACTTTGCTTTCTTTCTTGCCTTTTTTGCCCTTCTTTAGTACTAAACAGGATTTTTACAGGAAGAAAACCTTTAGGGAGCTATTGAGTTAATTATTTTTATCTATTTAAAATTTCAGTTCAGTTTATAAGAAATGTGCTAGGAGCTCCCTGCACTTTATTTTTCAAAATATAATGTCGAAATGCTCTGTTTTCCAGCATTTAAGATAAGACAAGATAAGATCAGGGATCAGATGCAGGGAGGGTGGCCCGCGGAAATTAAGTCTGCATTTGACCCAACCTGTATTATGCTGCCCCTCCAGGGGCAGCCAGGAGCAGTGGGCAGCCCTTTACGTCGGCACCCGGGGACCAACAGCTCCAGGTCTTGCGTCCACGTCTTGGTCAGGGACAGGACAGGAGAAGTGATTCTTCACATGTTTTGAAAATCAGAAAATCAGACCCGTGCAGGAATTAATTTTCAGTTAAATGTGTGTTACAATAAAAAAGCTCTCTTATAATTTTGTTGTGACGGCGTGGATTGCACATGCTGAGTTGTAAGCCGATGCCAAACCAATTTAATATAATTGCTGACACCAAATGAGACATTTTGAATGTTGGATTTTTTTTATATTTACAGAATATAATAAGCCGTTACTTTATTTTTTGGACAGCCCGTGTGTGTGTGTGTGTGTGTGTGTGTGTGTGTGTGTGTGTGTGTGTGTGTGTGTGTGTGTGTGTGTGTGTGTGTGTGTGTGTGTGTGTGTGGTGTGTGTGTGTGTGTGTGTGTGTGTGTGTGTGTGTGTGTGTGATGACATCGACGACTCGTCAACTTTTTTTCAACTTCATTGATAGAAAGGTCGACTTGAAAACATCAGCAGTCGTGCAGCCCTAGTAGGTAGAGCAATAATGACCTTGTTAATTGAAGACAATAGAATTAGTGATGCTGTGAGAGGTGTCGCTATTAGGCTACAAGGTGTCATTTTTTAACTTTGGTTGGTGGTGTGCCCCAGGATTTTCTTTAATGTAAAACATGTGCCTTTGCTCAAAAAAGGTTGAAAAACACTGCTATACTAGACCATACTATACTAGACTAGACTATACTAGTTACTGTAGTAACAATTGAGCCTGACTACGCCTGGACACAAGAGCATCAGCCTCCAGAGAGCTTCTATAGGTAGTATACTCGACCATTGATCTGCACTGAAGTAATTTGGAAAATGTAGCTGAGCAAATGCGATTAACTATGGACACTGTGACTATTTGCGATAATATGTGCGGATATGGTTCTGTCCTTGCTGCAGAAGCTAGGAAGTCAACCAGGCTCTGTGTTGCTAGAATATATATATATAATATCTATCTATATATCTAATGTATACTGTATGTAATGTGTGTTTGCGTGTAGACATGGTCCTGTCCATGCTGCGTGAGCTGGGAAAGGGCTACCAGGCTCTGTGTTGCTACAACTGCCAAGACGCCATCAACATCCTGTCCTCTGTCCCCGCACACCACTACAACACCGGCTGGGTGCTCACACACATCGGACGGGCTTACTTTGAGCTGGCCGAGTACACGCAGGTAAACGCCCGTCGTCATGCCTTCAGTATGCAGTCTGGTTTCTGTAGATCCCATTCAGTATGTAGTCTGCTTATAGTTTAAGTATATAAATAGTAAATGGATTGTGTTTATATCGCGTTTTTTGCCTCACATTCACCCATTCATACACCGACGGCGGTGTCAACCATGCAAGGTAACAACCAACACGTCAGGAGCAGTTAGGGTTAGGTGGTGTCTTGCTCAGGGACACCTCGACGCTTACCTAAGCTGTGCCGGGTCGAACCAGCAACCTTCCTGTTGCCAGACAACCGCTCTTGCCTCCTGATCTACTGCCACCCCTGTGTATATTAAATTATCGTCTGCGTGCATGCGTACAGGCGGAGCGTGTCTTCAGCGAGGTGCGGCGCATCGAGGCGTATCGGGTGGAGGGGATGGAGATCTACTCCACCACCCTGTGGCACCTACAGAAGGACGTGGCGCTGTCCGCCCTCTCCAAAGACCTGACTGACATGGACCGACTCTGTCCTCAGGTACCTACCCCTACCCCAACCCCCCCACTGGTGCTACCTGTCGGTCTGGTGCTACCTGTCGGTCTGCTGCTACCTGTCGGTCTCGGCTTACCTGTCTGTCTGGTGTTACACGTCTGTCTTGTTTTCCCGTCTGTCTGATATCTATCTGATGTCTGTCTGATGTTACCTGTCTGTCTGATAACTGTCCGATATTACCTGTCTGTCTCTTCAGGCATGGTGCGTCGCGGGGAACTGCTTCAGCCTCCAGCAGGAGCATGACATCGCCATCAAGTTCTTCCAACGCGCCATCCAGGTACTGTTGCTACGGTAACCTTGTGTGTACACCTGTGTTTACCTGCGTACACCTGTGTTTACCTGCGTACACCTGTGTTTACCTGCGTACTAGTGTTGTCACGATACCAAAATTATGAGTTCGATACCGATACTGAAACGATACCACAGTGAAAACCTAAAACATCAGGAAAAGTAGTGGAATAATGGATGACAGAACATGGAACTTAAAATTATTTTATTGATAATTCACTCTTTTGCAGGAATTCAAGTTACTTAGATTGTAACAAACATATTTTGCTTTTGCAGCTACTTTTTGGTAAGTGAACCAAGAGTTAACAGGAATGTGACCTGAATAATAATAATCAAAATAAATAAATTAAAATATATTTTCACACAGCTGCTGAGCTATATAGCTATTTAAAATGTTTTGACAAAAATAAAATGTATTCTGTTGCATCTGCTGAGCTTTATGTTAAAAAAAAAAATTTATTGGTTCACAATAGAAATATTTTTGTCACAGAACGTGGACATGTGAAAACCAGAACATGTTTATTTCTCTTTTTTTCTCTTATTTTCTGGACAGTTCTTTGGCCACTTCAAGGTTCTTAGCCAGGAAAACAAGTGTGTCAATGTGCTCCTCAGTCAGCCTAACGCGTCTAGGACTGCAGAGGATGCCTGATGTGCTGAACACTCGTTCTGAAGCGCAGCTTGAGGCTGGAATGCAGAGGTAATGTCTGGCAAAATGTGCAAGAATTGGCAGGGTGGCTTCCACCAGGTGAGAGGTCTTCAGAAGCACCTATCTCTGGGATTTTTTTTGTACAACAAGAATTCAGTTGTAAGTTGAACAGCCTCTTCACCTCTTCCTCCATGGTAACAAAAGTGTCCTTAAATCTTGGGTCCAGGAACGTGGCAGTGTTAAGGACAGTGTCCAGCTGTCTGCTTTCATATCTTGCGGTGAAGTCTGATCTTATTTTGTCTTTCATGTCACGTGAAAGATTGCTTTCTCCATCCTTCACAGTCAGACAGGAAAATATTTTCCATTTCAGGGGCAGCACGGAAGACAGCGTGGGATCTTTCTCTCCACTTAATGCATCTGTGAAGCTGCTTCGTGGGCGAAGGACCTCTCTAACAGTCTCTATTGTTGCCATGTCTGAGTCTTTAGGCATCAGGTGCCACTTCTTTCCGATTTTCAGCCAAAACAGCACAGACGGGTTGTTGCTGTTCACAGAATCTGTCCACCATCTCAAAGGTGGAGTTCCAGCGTGTAGGCTCATCGTGAATGAGCTGATGGTGATTGTCTTCTTTCAGCAAGGTCATCTGTTTCTCCTTCAAGCTCCTCGTCATTTTGTTTGACCTGGAAAAGACGGACACGGTTGTCCGGAGCCTGGACAAGCATGCTGAGACACGGTCCGGGGCTAGAGCCTTGCCTACAGCCAGATGAAGGTTATGCCCAAAACATGGTATCCAAGTGTAGCTTCGGAATGCCTTTTTGTTGTTGGAGGCATTGTCAGTGGTTATCCCGGCCATTTTTGACAGGTCCAGTCCCCATTTCTCGGACACCATCTCCTCCAGGGCTTCATGGAAGACTCTCTGATGTATGATCCGAATGTAAAGCTGAACATCCTAAACACCAAGACTGTGTTTCCCAGGATGCAGTTATATACTGGATTGTGACTGCCATGTATGCATCAACTGCCCTGCTCGTCCAGGTGTCAGTGGTACAAGTGAAGAAAGGTTGGCTGGTGAGTTGTGCCTGAATAAGATTCCTGGTCTCAGTGTACAGCTTTGGGATTTCATTATTCATGAAATAATTTCTCCCAGGCTCCCAACTGCTGCACAAGGTTCCGGAATCCACTTTTCTCAACTGTGTATATTGGCACTTGATCAAGACGGATAAACTCAGCTTTGTTCAATCTTTTTGCATCTTTTTTGAGTCATCATACTTTCTGTGGTGTTCAAACATAACTGGGAGGGAAGGCTGCCTCAACTGGGTTGGTTGCTGATTCTGCTGGCATCTGTTTGCGTGTCTGTGGGGGGTAGAAATGGGTACATTATGCTAATGTTTCAGTTTCAATACTTTAATCTTTCATTTTTCAGTTTGATATCCATCGTCATTTTTAAATCTAATTTGACTAAATAGTAAACGGGAAAATGTGCTCAGTAGAGCACAGAACTCTGCCAAGGAGGTGTAATTGAGTCTACTTTAGTGCACAACTGTAGTGTGCTGTGTGCAGGCTAATAATCCTGGGTTTGAGCTCCATCAACGTTATGTGCCAGACTTAGTTAATGTCATTTATGTTTATTATTTTCATGCACAATAAAATGTAGGCTATGTGGTGTGTGTTTTGTTTTTTTTGTTTTTTTCTTTCCTCCATACATGTAGGTGTGTTTTTGACAATGAATTAGTACAACATTAATTGGATTATTGTAAATAATTAAATAGTGTTATTAAAGCTCTTTTTCTGATGTCCCCTATACTTGAGTTTATGTGATTTCTTTGATAGTTAACGTTATATTTACAACCTGATATCACACCGTCATGACTCAATGTACCTCCTTGGGCAAAGAGTATTGAAGGCAAAAATCAAAACTCTGGTGCTTTTTTAACAACTGCGTTGCCGCCAGTTCTTTGCCGCCAGGTCTGTGTACATCGTACTGAGCACATTGCCTTTAATTGTCTCGTCAAACTCCGATGGTGAAACAAGTTCGCTTGTCACAAAATAAATCACTCGCTTGACTTATTTGAGGCATTGTACTGTATATTATGTATCCATCACATTCGATAACCTGCACTATT
>PIJE02005458.1:0-17500 GCA_002895965.2 Coryphaenoides rupestris
AAAAAAAAGAGAGAGACTGTACCGACGAGAGTATTGTCTACCCCTTACTTCTCTATTAGCCAGGCCACTGAGGCTCTGTATCGCTCCGTCTACCTTCCTTCTTCCGGTCTATAGCGCAAAGAGTGCAAGCGTAACATGGAGGGCTAGCTTACCTCTAACCTCTCGCTCTATTATGATGCATTGTGAAGGCAGAGCCAAGATCGTAAGAGTTCTGTACGGTGTTTTCTCTATTAGCGCTAGCAGCTTATGTGACGATGCACAGTCGATCTAGCTAATGTGCTACACTAAAGGACATAGCACATGAGTCTGTAACCCTTTAACTTTCTATAAGGCCAAGGACTTATGAGGGGCGCCTGTTAATGGTTTCTCCTTAAAATGGCCAGGCATTATGAGTCTGCGCCTCCAGACTCTCACGGCTATTTCGATCGGTGCTGCTGCATCTACAAGTCCGATCTGAATGCTAAGTACACCCGCACGCTATTTCACTTGCAAATCAGCCTGAGAAGACTGAACGCTGCAACGCATTTAATGAGCTTGCAAGGATCTAAAGATTCAGGATCATCTTTTTCCCCCGAGTTACCCGAACGCTTCCTATCGGCGGCGTCGAAGCGTTCAAATGTTTTAGCCTTCGAAAACTTGTTTGAGGGCTTGGTCTTTCATCGTTGGGAAAATTAATTTATGTACCATGACTTCGCCTTTCTCTCTCCCTCTGTCTCTTTCTCTCTCTTTCTCTCTCATTATGAAGGTCTCTGTTTCTCTAGTCTTTGGCTGCATCCCATTATAACTGTCTGTCTCTCTCTAGTCTCAGTCTGCATCCCATTGTAAAGGTCTGTCTCGCTCTCTAGTCTCAGGCTGTATCCCATTATAAAGGTCTTGTCTCTCTCTAGTCTCAGGCTGCATCCCATTATAAAGGTCTTGTCTCTCTCTAGTCTCAGGCTGCATCCCATTATAAAGGTCTTGTCTCTCTCTAGTCTCAGGCTGCATCCCATTATAAAGGTCAGTCTCTCTTTATTCTCAGGCAGCATTCCATTACAATGGTCTGTCTTTCTCTAGTCTCAGGTTGCATCCCATTACAAAGGTCTGTCACTTTCGAGTCTCAGGCTGCATCCCATGATAAAGGTGTGTCTCTCTCTTTAGTCTCAGGCTGCATCCCATTATAAAGGTTTGTCTCTCTCTTTAGTCTCAGGCTGCATCCCATTCTAAAGGTCTGTCGCTTTCGAGTCTCAGGCTGCATCCCATGATAAAGGTGTGTCTCTCTCTTTAGTCTCAGGCTGCATCCCATTATAAAGGTTTGTCTCTCTCTTTAGTCTCAGGCTGCATCCCATTATAAAGGTTTGTCTCTCTCTTTAGTCTCAGGCTGCATCCCATTATAAAGGTTTGTCTCTCTCTTTAGTCTCAGGCTGCATCCCATTATAAAGGCAGTCGTCACACCAAGAGACTAAAGGCTCAGGAGAATGGGAAGATGTCAATCCTTCGAGTGACCAATCGCAACAGCTCCAGGCCTGCTGGTCCTGCCTGTCTTCCTCCACCAGTCACCAGCCACATCCTCAACCACACCGGTGTGTGTATGTGTGTGTGTGTGTGTGCGCCACCTGAAGTGGCTTTTCCAGGCTCTTCCAATCAAAGGACACAGGCAGGCTGAATTGAGTTTTGTAGAATGAATGAACGACAGCAGATGGAACCTGGTAGCATGCTAGTGCTCCCTGAGTGCATGTGTGTGGTGATTGCTGGTTTAACACATGCATATGCATGTGTTAAACCATGCTACATTCCTTGAAGCAACTCAAGCAAAGAATTTTCAGCCATTAATATCGACATATTTAATATCTAATAGCACGTACCATGCTCCTCAAGGTCATAAGCTTCTTGCAGGAGGTCCTCTCAAGCAGAGAGGACCTCACAGGGGGACTAACTATAATATATAATAACTAGGCACAGAGAGGACGTCGATGGGGTGTATCGTAGGTGAAACATACTATGGAATGACACCACTATAAATGTGTACAAATGCTGTTTTCTAACTATAATATACTATAATATATATACTATATAATAACTTAACTTAATAAATTAACATACAATATCAGATATTGTCATACAAAACAAGACCAACACACACACACACACACACACACAATTCATTCCACAAAACTCTGCAATAGACTGGATTATTCATCAACTGCCTGTGTTTTTTTCTGGACTAGGCGCCGGTTTGTCAGTGGTGCTGCTACATGCCACCTGAAATCCACAATAGGATTTCAGGTGTTTGTTTTGAATGATTTGTTTTCAAATGCTGCTCTGGATGACTTGTGAAGAAATGCACATCTCTGTTGGTCAAAGTAGTGACTGCTCAATGACTTGTGAAGAAATGCACATCTCTGTTGGTCTGTAAAAGAAAGACACATTTTATGTTTTTGCTCCATGTTGTGATACAGTAAGTCATGACGTTTGTATTTGGATGTGGTTTTTCTATCAATCAATCAATTAGATTGATTGATAGAAATTTATAGCATTTTCATACAGAAAATGTGCTTCACACAATAAAAACAATCCCCGCATCCCCACACAGAGCAAGAAAATACCTTACAATTAATAAACCAATCAACCTCAAACAATCTCAACCTCAAACAATCTCCCTGTGGTCGCCTAGTCTGTTTCGCTGCTCACTAGTGTAGTGTGATGTCAAAGTGAGTGGATATCATTTGTAGACGCCTGCCTTATCCCATCACTTTCAATACTCCACCCAACTCCACACTTCAACCGCACCTCATATCTCATTGCAACTCTCCTTCCAAACGGCCCAATCTCTCCATACTCATACAACTACAGGACCACGAGAGAGAGACCTATCACACACTAGATGTCGCTACCGGCCAAACAACTCTCAGCAGAGGTGTAACTCGGAGAAGTGATATATATATATAACGGCCATTCCGAGGCTCCGTCTTACACCCAGAATCCCCCCCATCCCACCCTGGTTCCCCCGACCAGCTCCCGCCAGGGGCTGACCCCTCGATGCCGTGTCTCAGCCCTTCATGTGGTCGCGGGGGGGGTGGGGGTGGGGGTGGGCGGGTGGTGGTGGTGGGGTGGGGTGGGGTTGGTTGCCGTGGTGCCCGGCCAGCCGATGCACTCTCCCTGGCTCCGAGTGGGTGCCTGCGGTTCCGTGTTGGGAGTAAATGGAGGGAAATAAAAGGCCTGCGAGAGAAGAAGCCGCAACAGGCTCAGCGTGGGTCTTACGGCAGCCTGCCGGCTCATTATCGTGTTATTATTGTCTGTGTTTAGGCTAATGTGCTTTGGGGCTGAGGGGACCAGGGCCAACTCCGCCAGACACATGCAACCACGCTCACCAGCGACGGGATAATTCCCTCCCTCTACACCCGCCGACTCCCTCTCTGAAAGCTCTGCGAAAGCTCATTTATCCATGAAGGCCGGTAGATCGACGAGATTGAGCGGCCAGCAGCGACGCTTAACATCGACATCCTCTGAAAGCGGCGCCTATTTAGGGGCGCACCGGGATCGAAGCCCCGTATGAGCCATCGACCTGCAGCGGGGGGGGGGGGGGGGGGGGCGCTGTGAATGCTGCAGTATATATTCATGTCTGTATAATATCAGCGTTATCAAGCATCGTCCTCAACATAACACCCGGACACCACGAACCCATATATATGGAGACGATATAGATACGAACACTATTGTATTGTAGCCTATTAGTATTATAATTTTTTGCATAATCGTATCTCAACGCTTAATATGCCAGCTCTTAAAGACATAATAACCAAATAAATCTTCTGACCCTGGTACAATATATATATTGAAATACTCCATTTTAAATCTTTAGTTTGCATTCTATTTGAATTCTGTTCCATACTAATCTAATTCTACGGCAGATTTTTTTGGGTGCATTTGAATTCTATTCTATTCTGTGCCCAACTCCAGCTTAAAATAAGCACACAGCGTGTTTCTCTATTTTCTGTTATTGTCATTAGTTGAAGCTGTTGTGTTTTCCCCTCTCATCCAGACTCTCCAGTTAGCAGATGCGCGCGTTGTGTTGGTGAGTTGCTGCGTGACTCTGTGATGATGTCCTCGGAGAGCGTGCCAGCACCAGTATGAGTGTGCTTTAATGACTCTCTGCACCGATTGGCCCAGCGGGGGGGTGCTGGTGATGGCTGGGCTCCCTGGGCCGCTGCTTGCTCCCCCCCACCCCCCCCCCCCCCCCCCCAACCCCCCACCCCCCTCCTGCTCCCAGCCCTGCTGAAAGGTATTGATCTGGACCCCGTGACATTTCTGTGCGCAGATCTCAGTGGAACTATCTTTGGCTCCCTCTTTCCTCTCTCTCTCTCTCTCTCTCTCTCTCTCTCTCTCTCTCTCTCCCTCTTCTGTTCTTTTTTCGTCTCCCCATCTCTCTCTCTCTCTCTCTCTCTCTCTCTCTCTCTCTCTCTCTCTCTCTCTCTCTCTTCTGCTCTTTTTTTGTCTCCCCATCGCTCTCGCTCTCTATCTCTCTCTTTTATCCTGCGGTTCTACTATTCTTTCCTCTCAGCCCTCTCTCCCTTTCTCTACCTCTTTCTCTGTTTTTATCTGTTCTCTCTCTCTCTCTCTCTCTCTCTCTCTCTCTCTCTCTCTCTCTCTCTGTCTCTCTCTGCTGTGTTTTCGTCTCCCCATCTCTCTCTCTCCCTACCTCCAACCCTTTAACTCTCTATAACTTTATCTACTCTCTCTCTCTCCCTTTCTTTTTTCGTCTCTCTTTATCTCTTTTTCTCTCCCTGTTGTGCTCTTCTCTCTTTTTATCTATTTCTTTTATATGCACTGTGTGTGTGTGTGTGTGTGTGTGTGTGTGTGTGTGTTTATATATATATCTTTCCCTCCATAGAAAAGGCTGGTAATTAGCTCTCATTGGTGTTGAAGCTCATTAATCCCTCATCACTGTGCGGGGGAGGGGTGGTAAGGGTTGGTGGGGGGTGGGGGGGGGGGGGCGTGTCATCGATTGGTTTCTCGTGGCATGGTAACCACGGAGACCCCTCAGCCTCTCCCGCCTAGACGTTAATGAGACAGTGGGTGGCCATGATGCTACTTGGCTTTTTCTTTTCCGCTGACTCTGGTCACACTTGGAAAAATGCAAACCAGCCTTATAATTGCTTGTTTACTCTCTCACTTTCTCTCTCTCTCTCTCTCTCTCTCTCTCTCTCTCTCTCACTCTCTGTGTTTCTGTGTCTCTCACTCTCTCTCTCTCCCGCCTCGCCCTAGCCAGCATCCAAGATGCTGCAGAGTCTTGTCCTTGTCATGTTTTTAATATTTATCTTACTATAGATTTTTTTAAATTGTATTTCTCTATCTAATCAGAAAGTGAATGCTCTGCAAATTAGATTAAATGCTGTTTGTTGTTATTCCATAGAAGTTGACCAAGAAGTGGTTATTTTTTTTGGGATTATACTTTGTCTCATGAAAGATTTATAATTAGCTTGGGGGAAAAGGGAAAAGTTTTCTTAAAAAGTTTTCTGTGAAGTTAGAAATGTATGACATGTATGGAAATGCTGTATCTTGGCGAGGACCAGGTTGAAAAAGTTAATCCATCATCAAGTATTGATGAGATTAGAATGTCAACGCAATTGAAATACCGGTGGGAATGTTGTGTTGTGTTGTGGGAGAGTCCGCCACCTCCACCACCTCCACCATTACCACCACCACCATCACCACCTCCACGATCACCATCACCACCTACACCATCACCACCACTAACTCCACCATCACCACCACTAACTCCACCATCATCTCCACCATCACCACCACTAACACCACCACCTCCTCCACCAACACCACCACCTCCACCTCCCCATCACCACCACAACCTGCACCATTGCCACCTTTCCCTACCACCATCACCACCACCTCCACCACCACCACACCACCATTATCCATCACTACTACCTCCACCACCACCACCTCTACCAGCACCAACATTACCCATCACCACCATACAACCCCCCCCACCCCCCCCCCTCCACCACCACCCCCACCCCCACCCTCACCACCACCACCACCATCACCAGCAGCAGCAGCAGCAGCTCCGTCTCCGTCTGCATGTCTCCAGTCATGCCTTATTTATCTGCTGCTCTGTGATAAGGTCTCGGGAGTAGAGAGAGACATCTGCTGAACGCACTTTGAAGACGCCTGTTCGCTGCTCAATTACGTGCCGGGGCAGGAGGGGGGGGGGGGGGGGGTTCGCGTTCACATACGGCCGGCCGAGAGTGCATCACTGACAGGTGGGGAGAGAGAGAGAGAGAGAGAGAGAGAGAGAGAGAGAGAGAGAGAGAGAGACTGACAGGAGAGAGAGAGAGAGAGAGAGAGAGAGAGAGAGAGAGAGTGCATACTCGACGGGCCGCTTTATAAATAAAATATATTATGGTAATAATAGTAATAATATAGAGAAGTAAGTGGAAGTTGGCGGGGCTTTTATTTTGTAGTCAGCATTAATGAAGGTTGAGCAGGTGGACTCTGGCATTGTGCATCCAAATATGCACATGCAAAAACCATGTATTCCTTATGCATATACATTCCGTTTTGCATATGCAAAACACATGCCTGTCAATGCCATGCCATGAATGCCGTGAACTATAGTCAACCTCATATTCATCTGGATGGAGACCGGGTCGATATGTAATCAGTTGGCTTAAAAAGAAAGATTTCCGACCTTTTGATTTGATAGCTGCTGTCTCAGAGTCTCTGATAAAAGCAGTATCGCCACGGCTACTCTTTTCTTCTGAACAGGACAGAAACTGGATTCATTATCTCCAACTGCTGACTCAGGTGATCTTTAGTTGAGGTTAACCTAAAGTTGCAATGACAGGAAGCTGCCTACTGCCGTGTGTGTGTGTGTGTGTGTGTGTGTGTGTGTGTGTGTGTGTGTGTGTGTGGGAGGCTTGGGGACAGAGGTCAGCAGACTTGAGGGCACCATGTATAAAGGATGGACAGACTGGTCATTTATCATGCATCTGATCTCCCTCAAGACATTATCTGCCTTGAGTGCACGTTGCATAGACAGGGCACACACACACACACACACATCGATATGATGGCTCAATTGGTCCATTTCTTACTGTGAACTCCCACTGCACTGACCAAAACTTAGTAATACTTTACTCAGCCAGTTAGTTTTGTTTTGTCTTGTTTTGTTTTGTAAACCGACTTTGAGTACTTAGAAAAGTGCTATATAAATGTCATGTATTCTTATTTATTCCATTCTATTCTTATCTATTCTTCTTCTTCTTCTTCTTCTTCTTCTTCTTATTCTTATTATTATTATTATTATTATTATTTTTTATTAGACAAGACACTGAAGACATTTACCAAAGCTAAAAATAACACATTAATATTCCCATTTATATATATGACTTTAAATACAACAATGGCGCCGAAGACAGGCAACCATCTTGTGTCATACTACCGACTGGTTCCTCGTCTTGGGTTCAGGCTGCATCCCAGAGTCTGACTTCAGGGTGGGGACGGCAATTGGAGCTGTCAGTCATGGTTGTGATGACGAGGGCGGGACCGGGTTAATAAATGACAAACAAACAGGGAGAACAAGGCCCTCTGGTCCTCACAGGCGTACCTGGCTGTGAGGACCCAATAAGCCCCAGATGTGTTATGGGTATCTCCCGGGGTGGAAGAGGAGACTTAGAGGGTCACAAAGGGGAGGCTGTGTACGGCTTCTCATTGCACACAGCTGTGCTATCCAGCCAACCCCTTGACCTTTGACCCCACAACCCCGCGGTGCACTGCTTGGGCAGGAATGCCCAGTGATTGGCTGTACCTCTCCTGCTCCTATTTGTATTTTTTTCTGCTTTTTACCGTTCAATTCTCCAGGCTACTTCTTCACTTGAAGCAGTACTTGTACTCGTACTTTTAAAAAAAGGCCTCCGATGTTGCCTGTGCTTTAAAATAATTTTCCCCCGGCTATCAATGGAGAGCCTGCAGCTTATGTATGAATTATGGATGGATTTTCGCGCTAACAGGAAATCAATAATGTTTTCCTTGGGAATACACAGCACCCGTGCAAGTCATTATTCTGTAGGCAATAAACAGGGCCTCACCCCAGCGTGTTCAACATTGTAGGACGTGGTTAACCTTACCCAGCCCCACTTTGATATTTACAATGAAAGGTCAATTTACACGACCATTAGACTACCGGGCGTGATAAGACATAACATTGGAAGACGTCTCAATGGCATCAGTCGCTCCGATGTTGAACCCGTAACCATGGCAGCTTGGTAGCTTGGGAGTCAGCGTTGCTATTTATGGATTATAACATGTTGTCTCCGCCGGCATGCTAGGCCTCATTAGCCGTAATTGCTCTAGCCTCAGCCAAAACATTACAAAACAAAGTGGCACTTTTGCAATCCGAGAAACAGAATCCGAGACAAACGAAAAAAAAAACGAAAGTAAATCGGCAAAGGAAAGATTACATTTTTAATGATTTCGGTTGTGGCCGGCTGAACGTGCCAGTCACCCCCGACTCGATTATGTCTTGTTTTCCCTCCCTGTGCTTTTATTAAGTGAAAATGTGAAAAGAGCACAGTAACACGAGCGCAGGGTTTGGTTTCCCATGAAACCCCCCAGCTCCCCCCCGCCTGTGCCACCGGTCGCATGTCTTTTATCACACTACACAAATGTAATTGAAGCAAGGGGGGGGGGGGGGGGTGCTTACGCCTTGTATTTCCCTCCATATTTTATTGCGCTGAAACGATTTGGGGTTGTCGTCATAATAAAGGGTATGATATGACATAGGAGAGCCGGTCTGTGAGGTTCATTGTGTCATATCCGACCGCCCCCCCCCACCCCCCCCCGCCCCGCCCCTCAAGCCATCAACGTCCTCCCCTTGGAGGTTTTGCGGGGAACCTTGCTTCAAGAATTCATAAAAGAGAGCGACCTGGGATCAGGCAGCCCGCCCGTCGTACACATGCGTACATACGTGTGCCATGCATGTGAGGAAGACTACGTGTCTACATGGCTGAGTCGCCGGTGGAGACATGAAAGAAACGCACAAAAGACAAAAGCGACGCACTTCACAAGGAATGCATCCAACCTGCGTCCAACCTGCATCCACCCCCCCAAAAGCTACGCGTCCTAGCTAAAAATAAATGTTCATTTTAATAAACACCCTTTCATTACGGTCTCTCCTCCCTTTGGGGAATAAAAGAGCAAGGCAGGTTTGGGGGCCGCCAGGGGATGATGGATCGGAGCCGGAGTGTAGATGAGGTGAGATGTGAGCCGGTCTTCCCTCATATTTCTTCCTGTCTTGTTTGAGGCCAAATGAAGATGAAGTAGAGGAGGCTCCAACACCTCTCTGTTGTGTATCTTTTCTCTCTCTCTGTCTCTCTCTCTCTGTCTCTCTCTCTCTCTCTCTGTCTCCCTCTCTCTGTCTCTCTCTCTGTCTCCCTCTCTCCTCTCTCCCTCTCAGACTGAAGGTTGTGCTGTCTAACTCAACGCCAGGGTCAAATCCATTAGCGTCTATGAAGGCCTGCTTTTGCCAGACGCGAGAGCAGCGCTAGTCCTGCCCTGGCCCCTGTCACTCCCCAGGCAGGTAGAGGAGGACGTGGCGATAGACGGGCATCCGGGAATAAATCGATTTCGGGAGCTTTCACTGCTCCCGGTCGTCAACACCCCTTCATTGAATACAGACCAAAGGTTTTGACAATGTGGGACCGGAAGCAGTGAGAACCTTTTAATAGATATTAGATTTTACAGTGTAGACTAAACACGGTGGGTAATATTTACCACAGTGGTTTGACCAGGTAGTGACTTTTACTGTATACTGGGGGGGGGGGGGGGGGGGGGGGTTGTGGATCCAATTCCCTAGCTGGCACTGCGTCACCCTATTAGACAGCTAACGTGGCTTGTAGCTCTCTCTCTCTTGTAAAACCCCAGCTGTGTAAATGTAATGGATTTGTAAGACTGTAACAATGCTGTCTCTCTCTCTCTCTCTCTCTCTCTCTCTCTCTCTCTCTCCACTTAGGGAGGAGGAAAACGTACCAAGTCAGCAGTTGCGTTGTTATTATAATAGGTGACGGCCGGCGTGAACCCCGGTCCTTGCCAGGGAAACATTTTCATCAAGTTTAAATAAACCTGACCTTTCGTGAGCCCTGTTGGCTGCACCGCGGTACAGAGCAACAGGTCACTAACGCTAATGCCCGGTTATGGCACCTTGCTGTCTTAGCAGCGGTAATTCCTGTGATATGACTCAAACGTGAAAACATTGGGAGACATCAACAGGAAATTCTGAACAGTGCAATTCATCTTTTTTTTTTTTTTCTTCTTTCCGTTTCCTCAACAAGGTCACCGGCGGTGCTTACATGTGAGGCCGATGGTTCAATTCCCAATTCCAAACATGGAAACAATTAATGACACAAACTTCACCAGAAGTGGGAAGGATGATTAGAAGTGCGTCACGGATTTACAATCTCTTACTGGACCGCTGAACATATCAGAACCAAAAGCACACTGCCATAGGGATCCTCATTTGAAATGATAAACTTAATAAATGATTAAGTACGCTCGGAATCTGTTCTCCCGACTGTGTGAGAGAAAACCCAAGGAAGTGTAATGTTGTGATTAATTGGCTCTCTGCTTTGCTTATTAAGTCCTGCTTCACGGCTGCAGGTCTATGAAGGTTTAATCAGTACCTATAAACAAGGCTTGTTTTAAGTCAAAGCTGCCACAAATTGAAGCAGTAATATCCCTTTGCGATGTAAGAAAACGCCATGAATGTATTTAAATGGTAATTCAGTGTGCCTTTCCAGGAAAAACACCATCTATAACTATGGTGTTCTTCTCGGAGAATAAAAAAACATGCTGGGTATTGGAAAACAGTTGTGTAAAGGCATAGAGTTTCACTGCAAGTGATTTGTCAAAGGGAAATGTCGAAAATAAATAACTACAGGAAGCAGTCTACATCCATTACACTCAATATTTGTGGTTAAGCCACGTTATTTTCAGCTCACATAGAAAATATTTAACCTACACAACATTTTGTGTATTACGCTGGCAAGGGAAAATCGCCTATGCTGTGTTAGCTGCCAAGTTTATGAAGTGAAAACATGGGGCCGTGTTAAATGAAATACACCACAGCTTCTCCTGTAAAATCAAAATGGAAAACAGTTTTAGTTCCCCTTTAATTAACAATTGGGGGTCAAATTGTCCGCCAATGGAAACCAATTACAGCCATGAAATAGGAAAAGTAATCTTTGGTGAACCTTTTATTGGAATTATTTAAAGTAAGTAGTGGTGGGCCTCCACAACCATCATTGATGATTTGTCTGCTGACTGGCAGATGTCATTTCCTTTACTTCACTAAAAGGTGAGGTCTGCTTGGTGGTATGCAAGCATAATATTTGATTACTATGATATTGAATAGAATCAGATACCTTGTTTCTCTAATTATAAAACAATAAAATAGAGAGAATCAAGAATTAGGGAGAAATCTGACGAAAAGTCAAGCAAACTTCGGCAATATATGACGTAAAGGTTACACCGCCCAAAATAAACATAACTTTGTTAGGTCATGCATTTTAATGTAGAGATTTTATTCCTGTTTTTATTCACTAAGAGGGAAATGTTCTGGCATAATCAATGGGCTCCATACATGTAGGTTAATGTCGGCTATCAAACTTAAACACCTGGATCGCCTTAATAGATCCCATAATGTCTGTGATAATTGAACACTTTCTCTACCGCTTGTACTTGCTAGCTCTCTGACAGGCATGCCAATTAAAAGAGGAAAGATAACCACAAGACTGGGATGTTTGCCAGCTGTCAGCGTCAAAGAGATAAGTCCAATGACAACAGAGAATAAAACATCTGATCGTTAATGTTTCATTGAACGAGATATTTTTCTTGTTGAGATGTCACCAGCCACCAAAGATGTAGGCTTGTGCTGTAAGTCAGGCCGTTCAGAATGAAACAATTGTTTCTCTAAAAACAATATTTGGACTTTATTCCAGTTGTGTAGGCTCACCTTGGCTTGCACAGACGTACGCTTCACAACCGTCCTCGTCCGCTATCTATCTTTCTGTGCAGTCTCACCTTCACCTTGACTTATCCATGTACCGAGGTGCTGTGTCGTGTTTCTATCCAAACACGTGCGCTCACCATCCAACTACCGGTAATGTTTTCTGCAGTCGCGGAGTTTGAGCCTCGATCCAGTACAGGCTATCTCCGCTGCCATAACTCCGGCCTCGTGTTTTCTTTTCAAATGCAGGTCCGGTGCCGTGTGTTGAGGTAATCACAGTACATGCAGCCACGGCCAGTGATTGATACTTCCCTGCCCGGTGCCTTATGGGATGTCTTGTTTTCACAGAGGGAAAGTGGAGAACAGTTTTGTTTCTCCAAATGAAAAACAAATGGCACCAAATGGAAAAATTGGAGCGCAAAGGAAGGGGGGGGGGGGGGGGATCGCTACTTTTGCGGTTTCGCGTCGACCACAAGGTCGCATACCAAAAATCAGGATCTCCCGCAGTGGAACAAGCGTTTTGATTTGACAGCGGTGCATTTCAGCAGTTAGTGTTGCCATAATCATGGAAATGAACCAATCAGAATGCTCCGGTGGCTCCCACAGGCATTGGCTGTCAGAGTCCATAGCAATGTGCCAACCAATTAGCTTCACCAGACATCAACAAAGGCTAAATTCAGCGGAGAATAAAAGAGGAAAAAAAGAGTGAATTCTGGAACAGATTGTATGACACGACCAAGAAAATCCATGACATCCAGCAATGCTTAGCGGCAGAATGTGACTCTGGGTTACGACGGAACCACAATAGCATGCTGCATTGTGGTATTTTACATTGTACTCCAGAGACATTACGTTCAATTTTCTAGTTAAGTAATGTGCGTCCTTAACTGATTCTTTTCGTATTGTTCTGTCGGCTGTTTGGGGGGACTTTATTCACATAACAAGCAAAGGGGCGTGGGTGGGGGGCTGCTATAAGAGATGCAGACTGAAACCGAGAACGTGTGTGTTGGATAATGTATAAGCCATGGCGACAAAGTATCCAAAACAACATGCAATGGCTACCAGATGGCTATAAGGAAATATGATTAGTGAACTTGATTAAATCTAAGCCTTTTGCTCTTAAATGGACTAAAGCTGTTTTAGTCCTTAACACCGACTGCATTACATTAGAACGCGCTATAACATCTCAACTTGCAGTGAGTAAAACAGCAGGGGGAAGGCGATCCATCCCATAATTGATGAGATTAAAAGTAATGTGATTTACCGGGATAAAGTAAAGAGAGACGGCGAACGTTGATGCAGCATTGTTCAATCAGTCTTAACGTGCTTTGAATAACAACCGCTAGCGGTGACATGACAATGCATCTCCAGTTTTTGCTGTTTTAATCCCAAAGTGCTTATGGGTGGGCAAACACATTTGTATAACTTATATAATGACCCCCCACACACACACACACACACACACCACACACACAGACACACACTCCATAATATGTAAGGCACCAGGCGTTGAGTGTGTCCTGTCTCCCCACCCCGTGACAACGTGAAGAGGTCATTTCCCACTTCCTGTTCCTGTATGCCAGTGAGTGTGTCGGAGGGGAGGAGGAGGCGGAGGCGGAGCCGGGGGGACGGGGTGGTGGGTGAGGGGGGGGCTGGAGGTGGTCAGGGCACATGTGTGGGCCAATGACAGGACGCAGAGGAATGAGATCATAAGTCAGGGGAGGCGGGCACATCCCCCTGGGTGCCCCATATGTGTCATCAGGGGGTCCTGTAAGCCCAACACCTCGCTGATAGATGGTCATTCTAATGGGGCACTCCGGCAGAGTAATTGTTTAACAGAAGGGGGGTGGGGGACGCGGTGGTGCTGCCTTGCTGATGAAGACCCTGCCACAAAGCTGACACATTTCTCCCGCACAGAGCGCTTAAGGCGGATATCGGGTGTAGCTAGTCCAATAACCACACACACACACACACACACACACACACACACACACGGAGTGAGTAAAGAGATGTTATTTGGCAGCCTATGCGCGGTGGCATATGTCTGGGGATGGAGCTGTTAAATATATAAAGTAAAATAAAAACGTTGGTTACTACATGCAAAACCAGGAGAAAGAACAGGGGGCGGGGGGGTGGGGGGTGTGGTGGTGGGGGGGGCATTCAGTGCTGCGGCCAATTTATTTATACATGTGAAGCTGGTTGAGCCGCGTCTGAAATTACCTAGAAAGCCCGCCTGGATGTCTGGTCGTAGCAAATGCTGCGGGGGCACACGCACACACACACACACACACACACACACACACACACACACACACACTCACGTCCTCCTAATTCCTCCCGCCTTTTTCTTTTCTTTTTTTTCTTCTTCGTGTCCTGATTGGAGGATGATTCGGAGCATGTGTAAATACCGTCGGGGAGACGAGCGAGAATCTGGCGACGGAAGATAAACTTTGGAATTTTCTGCCCGCCACTCTCTGAACTACAAAGCTTGATTTTTTAATTGCCTCGTGAGATGATGTGCACTTTGAGTTTAATAAATAAATTATATGTAATTTAAGAGATGTGGGAGAAGGGATGGGAAAAAATCACTTCAAACTTTTAATTGAAAAAAATTATACTTTGTTTTTAATTCAGAGCATTCTCCTTAAAACAAACCACACATTAAGCTGCCCATCTTCCCCCCTCTAACAGAATGTTAAATTTTTGGCTTGCAATACTCTTGTAATTAGGACCAGAATGATTGAATACTTAATTAAACGATGTGCCAGTATTAAGGCATACATAAAGTCTATATAGAGGGTAGACTTAGAAGAATGTAGAGCAATATTGAGTGAAATGGCCGTGTGCATGCATGTGTGTGTGTGTGTGTGTGTGTGTGTGTGCGTATGTGTATGTGTGTGTGTGCGGCCGTTATATCTTCCTAGCGATGGGTCACGGCAACATTATGGTTCTCGGGTGTGTTTCACTGTCTTTCCGGATTAAAACAGTGGAAGTCTACACACTACCAAAAGGAAGGAAAAGGAGTCTCCTCGCCGATCACGAGACAGAGAGTGTAGCTGTGGTGCAGGAGACGGCATTCGATCACCTTGGATGGTTTCACCGGGAACATCCGCAAGAACAGGCCCAGATTTATGCCGGGCTCAAAGACTCCAGGTGTACAAGTACAGTCTACCGCCTTGAGGCTTACGAAAACACTTCCAAAACTTTTTCAGATCTCATCTTTTCAAGACAGATTTTTTGTGAGTGGCTGGGTTACCATCCAAGCTTCACACTTTGCACCTCGAAGGGAATACAGATCGTGTCGCGGCAGAAACATGAACATGAACATATTTTGCTTGCAAAGTGCTTAACACATCGCCGATGGATCCTGATTATTACTAAATGCAGGGAGAAGGGCATAACTCTCTGGGTGGGGTGGTGGTGGTGGTGGTGGTGGTGGTAGTGGTGGTGGGGGGTGCAGCTCTTGAAAACAGACATTCCTCTATCCAAGCTAACCCCCCCCCTCATCCGCCCCCCCCCCCCCCCCACACTCTAGCATTAGCCATATGTGCTGCGTTAGCTTCATTAATCAAGTCCACATGTGGGGGCTTGAGACGGAGCTGGGCCGTGAGGAGAAGCCGCTGTGAGAGATAGTACAGACGGACGGACGGACGCGGCAACGGCGGCGGTGGCGGCGGAAAGGGAAGAGCAAGCGATGAGGAGATAGAGGAGATTGGTTTTAAAGCAATGGCATCAAGATAAATGCTCTGCCTGAGTGTGTGTGTGTGTGTATGTGTGTGTGTGCGTCTATTTGTGTGCATCTGTGTGTGTGTGTGTGTGTGTGTGTGTGTGTGTGTGTGTGTGCGTGTGTGTTGTGTGTTTATAGGGTGTGTGAGGGGCTGTGTGTGTGGTGGTGTGTGTGTTGCGTGTGTGTGTGTGTGTGTGTGTGGTGTGGGCGTGGTGGGGGGCTGGTAAAGGGAGGGAGAATGAATAGGATTGAGCAAAAGTGAGGGAGGAGGAGGATTAGGAAAAATGGGCGTGCGATAGTCGCGGGCTGTGAGAAGACGGAGAGAGAGAGAGAGCGGGAGAAGTGTTTGTGCTTGTGGAGAGAGCGAGGGGGAGCTGGAGTACTATGAGATATAGCTGGCCAGAGTGTGTGTGTAAAAAACACACACACACACACACGCACACACACGGCGCAGGACTGAACCTGTGTGTCTGCCTGCACACACACATATTTCTTTAAAGAGTCAGGCTCCATTTGAAGTCGATACAATTATCCCGTCGATAATTTATCGATGTAACGGATAAAACGAAAAACCTAAAGTTATCTAAACACAGCCCGAGCCACACAGCCATGTTGTTCTATCCTCTGTGTGTGTGTGTGTGTGTGTGCGTGTGTGTGTGTGTGTGTGTGTGTGTGTGAAAGCCAACTCTGTGTCTGGGAAAACCCTCGGCTTAGCTTGTCAATCTGCGATGCAAACAGCGCGCCAGTGTTTGCTTTTTGATAAGCGGCCCCCTCTTCTTATCGTGTCTTCTCCCCCAGGAAGACTAAGATGTACAGTGCTGTAGTGTACGCGGCCAATCACAGTTAATTTAGGATTAGGAGATGCTTGGCCGACCGGCTCCGTTTTTCACATTTCCTTCCTGATTAATGACCGTGAGCCAGAGCCCACCTCTGTGTCAGCAGACTCCATTTGTCACTCAAAGGATTTATGCTGCACTAATTTACAGATAATGTTATGCAGACCAGCTTGGATGGCCGCCTGCAAGCAACCATGCATTCATATTTCAAATCCAAGTTGAGGTAAGGTAGCATAATGGAATAATAACACAAAAAGAATCATATTTCTAATTATAATGCAATATTTAGCATATACAGTATATATACGGTGTTTCTATATATATGCATATGATACACCAAAATATATATACATATAAAAAGCTAAAACAACAAGCAATAATAACAATATTTACATTATTATTCATATCCATTCTACAACAATTGATAATACATGATAAATAATGAATAGATATATATTATTGTATTTGTGAATACCATTGCATTTTCCAGCTCTTTTCATCTGCATAGTATATGAAATTCCAACCTCAGCCAAGTCAAAAAACATATTTTTCCTAACCTGCACATACTGGCTGTAAACATCCACCCTCGACCTAGAGATGCACTGGTTCCCAGCAGAGGAACGGGCTCGCTGGGCTAATTGCTTCAACAGGCTCATCCCGGGCACGCTGTGAACGAGTCCGTCCGTGAGGTGTTGTGATTGTATGGGAGGGTTTGCATCGCTTAGCACTAATCCATCTGAGAGTCATCTGCGTTTTTCCCCGGCTCAACTTTGACCTCTCCCACTCCCAAGTCCCACGTCCTCCTCCACCGTTGGCCTGTAAGGAGTTTAGAGGAAGCTGGGGGAGGCGGGGGGTGGTGGGGTTGGTCGTTTGCGGTGGGAGACAGAGAGAAAGAGAGAAAGGAAGGAAGAAAGAAGGGAGGATGGTGCGTGCTTTTCT
>PIJE02005462.1:0-15000 GCA_002895965.2 Coryphaenoides rupestris
GGGGGGGGGGTGTGTGGACATGAGAGGTGGTGATGATGCACAGCGGGGTTGGGATGGAGACAAGAGATGCACCTTATTAGATTTGAGCAACAGTAGAATCTCTTGTTATACCATCGGCTTGTTGTGATGTGCTAACTCAAGCCTGGCATCTACTGGTCTACCTGGACAGGTGGTTTGGCGATCTCTACTGACTGTTGCCTTGTGTTGGCTTATGGTCTGTGCTTATTGGAGTTGAGGGACTGTGTACCAACGTACTGGGCCTGTCGGTTATGGGCGTGAGAGAGTCTCTATGCTCTCATTTCCAGAGTTGCAATACAAGCTGTTGCTTTCATCTCCCTCCTACAGACTCCCTATTTACTGGAATCACAGCCTGGTATGACGGAGCGAACGTCATATTAATAATTGACAAGATCACAGACTATATTCATTTGGCTTTGAGCAAAATGTATATCTAAATATATTTTTTTAAAGGCCTTTAGATCTGCCGTTGCTCACGAATCAATGGTGGCTTTGGTCTTCTAAACTGCTGCTCTGAGATCGTAGACGTGGGATCAAAGGGTGATGCGGTCGACAGGACGAAGCGTAGCGCGTCTTGGCAGGATGCATAATTCAAAGATTCAAGTTCTTCTTTGTGACCCGCCCAATAAAAATCAGCCCACCGCTAACTCTTTGCAAAACTCATACTTTCCATACCATTTATTTTGTATAATTACTGAACAGATTGGTCAACTAGTAGCACAAAACCAAAAAAAGGAGACATTGCTCTATGTCTATGAATGTTTAGTTTTATTTAGATACTGATTTAGATTTAATTTGTATACTGGTTACGAGGGAACAGGTGCGGTTGTAGGTGTCAAAGGTGACATCTTGTTCAGCGGACTTTGGGGATCGAACCCGGAACATCTCGGTTGGAAGTCCCCACAGACCACACTATCCTTACCCCATATAGTAACGATTTCATCCTTATATCATCATCACCACCACAACCACCATCATCATCATTATTGTCATGGTTGGAGGGGGTGTGGCTAGAGGGTGGGGGAAAGGGTGAGGGGGGGGGGGGGGGGGGGGGCGGTGTTAGGTGAACGGAGGTCAAGGGTTACAGGCGATCAAAGGTCACTACCTGCACGACTGGGACGTGTCCGTGCAACACGGCGAAAGTGAGTGGCGTCCCCTGGCGAGTGTCGGGGTAAACTGAGGGGTGCTTGTTTACTGTGCTGGGCACCTGGGAAGGTCATAGGTCATAGGTCAGATTGAGGGGAGGGAAGGGAGGAAGGGAGGGAGGGAGGGAGACATCGGAGAGATACGTTAGCCGTTAGCGTTCAGCTTGGAGGGAGCAGGTGAAGCGTCATGGAAGAAGGAGAAGGAGGGGGAAAAGGTTTTGAGATGCAAAACAAGAAGGCCGCGGGGAGAGGGGAGGAGAGGGAGCACTTCTGTCCGACCGGTGGCGGCCATGTTTGTTCTTTGCTCGGTTCCTTCTGTAGACGTGCTGCTCGTACTACGCTAACCACCCACCGCTCCGAAAACGTGAGTCCTCGTGTGAAACGCTCACAGATAATACTAGTCTGCTGTCCTTATGAAAATAAAATACAAATAATGTGTGTGTTTGTGTGGTTCATCAAAGGCGAGAGAGCACGCAGGGAGAAAACTATTGCAGACATATTGGCAGAATACAGAGATGGGATGACTCACGGGCAGATAAGAAACAGAAAACAATAAAGTCATACACTGCCGTACCCCCAACACTGTGCACTGACTCATAGTGCAGTGTGTGTGTGTGTGTGTGTGTGTGTGGGGGGGGGTTGTAAAAAAATTAGAACGTATAAATAATTACGCCAATAACAACGATGTAGCCATAAGTAAAGCCATAATAAAATGAAAGTACTCCATATCTTGCTAATGGGAATAATAATGTTTTCAGGCTCATTTAGTAATAAGGTTTCCCAGCTCAATTATTAATTATGTGAGTCATTAAATATAACTACTTTTTATCCGGGAGCTCAACCGAATAATGTCTAAATGGAAATGTAGTGTGGCAGTATAACACAATGTTACAGGGGGCGTAGGATACCCATGTTGAGCTAACAGCCCTACTGCAGTATACCTGGTGGAGCTGATGATAGGGACCAAGATGTCTGACTAAACACACAATGATAGGGACCAAGATGGCTGACTAAACACACAATGATAGGGGCCAAGATGTCTGACTAAACACAATGATAGGGACCAAGATGGCTGACTAAACACACAATGATAGGAGCCAAGATGTCTGACTAAACACACAATGATAGGAGCCAAGATGTCTGACTAAACACACAATGATAGGGACCAAGATGTCTGACTAAACACACAATGATAGGGGCCAAGATGGCTGACTAAACACCACCAATCACTGCTCCGCTGTCTAACGTTGATTCACACGATGAGCATACTTCACCCGGACAAACAGCACAACCATTTTGACTTTAACACATACAGAGACGCCACAACATCACATAATAATGATAATAATAATAATAACAACAAACAAGGTAAACACAACAATGTTGGCGCAACTGACGTTGAAGCAACCGGTGTGGTAGGGTGGTTTGAGATCAGTGTGCTAAAACAATATCAACGCAATGTTGCTGAATGAAAACCATGATGTACAATATTATCAACACAAATGTTGGTTAATGTTTGAAGCGTAAGCAAATTACAAGCAATGTACAAGCAAAGGAAAACATGAAGGAAGGAGCAGAAGGAAAGTAGCAACAAAAAAATTACAGTTACAGTTTCAGCCTCACCAAAAGACAACAAGACAACACATTAACACATGAAAATAAAAACATTGTATTTCTATATTTCTATATATGTTTTCTTTATGGTCGATGTACGTTGACAACACTATGTAATGCAAATTATAATGAAATATACCGTACTATAATTTCATTTCCACTAGTGAGAATTACATTTTTACCCATCAAAAGTTTATTTTTGTTCATCAAAATAACATTTTTGCGAGTCAGAATAAAAATTCCACTCGTAAGAATTGAAATTTGACTGGCTAGACTTGAATTCTGCCGAGTGCAGCCAAGACCATTCAAAGCTCAAACAAGACACAGACATAGCCTGAGACACAGACACAGCTACAGACACAGACACCGTGTGTTTTTGTGGCGTTCGCTATCGCCACTGACCTCGCTGTTGATGTCTGCTCCAGCATCCAGCAGCATCTGGACCATGGCTTCGTCGCCCCGAACACACGCGTACATGAGCGGGGTCATTCCCTGGAGCGCACAGGAAGGAGACGAGAGAGAGCGGTCATTCCTTTAAAAAGACAGAGGGATGTTGATGGAGATAGACCAGAGCGGGGAAGAGGGAGGAAGAAAATTGAGGTCGGCAATGTTACCAAGTCGTAGTTCCCCACATGGGGAAACTAATGACTTACGGTATGGATGGATGGATGGATAGATAAACAGCCATATAGGTGGATAGATAGACCGACAGGCAGATTGACAGAAATATACAGACAGATATATATCGACATGAATGGTAGATCGATAAATGATTGATGATTGACAGACAGATGGATTGATTGTCCGATAGATTGCTAAAGATACAGACGGGTAGATTTTTAAAAGCCACATAGCATATTCCATCAGCTGGGCTTTGAATCCACTCAGGACACAAACCATAATTGTAAACAAAAGTAGACAGTTTTAAAAAGGCAATTATGTTCACATTAACGCCACCCGCTAGATGGCGGGTGGCGTCTGGGTTGTAATTAGGGCCAGAGTAAGATAGTGATGTAGTACAATGAAAGTGAAGCTGTGTGGCGCGGCAACGCTAACGCGAGCACTAACAGAACACCGATGCTGCAGCACGGTTATTTTCCCACCATAATTAATACTCGCGCGTTATTAGCAGGTCTTTATATGCCATGACAACATGGGAGGGCTCTCAGCTCCCCTGTCGCGCCCCATCATACCCTGCAACATGACAACACGGGCATACAGCTCGTTAGTCACATGTGACTGAACCCATGCACGCACGCACACACACACATACACAGGTTGCAGCAGTGCTTCCCGGAGCTACCAACGACGTGAAGGAAAATTCCGGTTAACACCAAACACCAAATAGTGGCGTGTTTCCCTCAATGTTCAAAGAGATGTACAGACACACAGAAATTATGTTTACATTTAGTAATTTATCTATCAGACTTGTATGTGAGATGGAGAACCATTTAAAGGGTCAATCTCAATCCAAAGTGAGTTAGGGAGTGAGAATAAAGTGGCATCACGACGTCGAGATGTAGAGAGTACAGGATGTCAACAACTTCTTAATGCAAAACTGCTAAGTGGGTTTTTAGCTTCACAACAAAAATAAATAAAAGTTGACGAACATTTCGACGGCGACGCCGGTGAGCCACGTTTACGACTTGCTCATCAGACACAAAATGCCCTCTTAACAGATAAATATCCCTGTGCGACAATTCTCCGCTTCCCTCCACCACCCCCCAGTTCCACCGCAACTAATAAGCAGTAAACGGGAAAGGGCAACGGAGGGAACCTGGACGATTGATCATGGCTACATGCTGTTAAAAGCCGGAATGAATCTCAGATTAGTGACGGGATGCTCCTGTGTTTTTGCCGTTAATGCTTCTGTGGCGCTACGCATGTTCCATGAGACCATTTACCTTTTTATTAATACAGAAACCAAACTGCTTCTTTGGAGCGTGGGTGGGGGTGTGGGGTGGGACGGGGCGCAGCGGTGGGTGGTGGAGGGCGGCCGGGAGGGTTATGTCTTCCCTCCTGCCAGTCGGGAACATTTAGACAAGGAGAATGCGCCCGTCTCGTATCACTGTTGTCGTCCGTTATCTCATATTCACAGCAGCCTATAAACACCTCCCATTACTGTCGCGTTTGGGGCCGAAAAGCCTCTTAGCCGCGGTTCAGCCTGAGTGTGCTGAGCGAGTGCATCATCCCGGCAACATTGTTGCCGCCGCCGCCGCCGCCCGATGGATATATCGTTAGATCAGCAGAACCACGAGACACACAGAGTGACGCTGGAAACATTTGCAAAGACGGATGGGTTTTATTATGATGGGGGGAAAAAAGCCATTTTCTATGCAGATTTCTGTGGAGTGGGTTATTTGTGTGTGTGTGTGTGTGTGTGTGTGTGTCTGGGGTTGGATTAGTTTGTTTGTTCGATTTCCCGCTCCAAGATACTTTGAAGCAGGACTCCCCCCACCCATACCTCTACCTGCTCATCTGTCTCCATAGTCACTCCTACATCACGTTGGATTAAAGTGTCTCCTAAAACAAGACCGCCTTCAATCTTCTCACTCTAATCTCGTGGCTGTTGCCCACGGCGACGCCAATTTGGCTGTCGCCCGAAAGCTGCGGAGTTCCACCTGCCGGCCAACATCCGCTGCTCCGACACCTTCAGCACGCTCACAGCCTCGCTCCAGACACCCACCTGTTCCGCGGTGTTCCTGGCGTTCTCGCGGCGGTGCACTGGCCCAGAGTAGAACCTCCCCGCCGAGTCGACTGTTTACTTTACGTCCTTACTGAGTCGTGTGCGTTAACTCTGAGATGCACATATGTATAGTGATCGTTATTAATATCAAACTATTTTCATGGCCGCAAGCCTTGGTGCTTGGATTTTGAGTTTTGAGTTCTTCTCACCAGAGATAGACAGATTTGACAAGCTGCCCGAAGCCGGCACCACCAAGATCAGCCAATACTTCATTTAATTTGTGAAGGTGGAATAATGTGGAGACCCTGGATCCATGCTGCTCTGGACCAAAACAGCCCTGAAGGCAGCAGTGTACTTAGTGCACCTCAACTCTTTTCCACATTTTCCCAGTCTTTAATAACTGCACACAAATCGTTGCAACGCCCACTTGTATCTACACAATAATGAGGTAAGCGGTGCAAATACTGAAATGCATCAACTCCATCGGTTGCAGTATTAGCCCTTGGAACAGACTGTGCCAGGTGTGTGTGTGTGTGTGTGTGAATGCGTTGGTAGGTCAGAGGCAATAGCAACACACTAACTCCACAGATGCAAACTGTTCTCCACTTTGCCTGTGTGGGTGTGCAATTTGTCATTCTGCGTGTGTGTGTGTGTGCGCATGTGTATCACTGTGTGTGTGTGTGTGTGTGTGTGTCCTACCTGCTCGCTCATGCTGTTGATGCCGTCAGGCCCCAGCAGGTTGACCGCCTGCTTGACCAGGTCGGTCCGGCCACAGTTCAGCATCCTGAAGCCCAGGTCCTGCAGGAACTTGGCCTCGGTGGACGCCGCGTCCAGCTTTCTGGTGGCGCAGAAGCAGTCGTCCGCCCTGTGGAGGTGCAGGAGTGACATGACAGACCTCCACCGTTGTCGAGTGGACCTGGATTTATTATCCTCAGCTCACTCGCTGATAAATTGACGATAAAACAAAGTGATAACCTCACTTATGGAAGTTATCATTTTCTATTTTCTCCTGCCAAGTCATGTCCACTAAATCACAACTTTTGGGGGACAGGACAGCAGAGTCGCTCGAAACTCACTTGTTCACCTTCATAGCTTCCCTCCTCACCCGCCCTAACCCCCTCTCCCCCCTCACACACTCCCACTTACCCCAACCAGGGTTAAGATTCCGTCCCCTCTTGTATCCCTAGCTGTTTGTACGTCCTGGCAGTTAAAATTATACTTAGCAATGTGTAGCATCTTGTATGTTTGTATAGCATAGCGTTGAGACCGATCCGCCCAATCACAGCTCAAGCTCACATGGCTCTGGCTTGTGATTGGCCTGCCCCGCCAAATAAAAAACGTTTATGGTCATCCTCCAGGATTAACTCTTGTTAGCAGCCAATGACGGCCGGTGTCGCATGAGAGCCATCGAGGACATGGAAGCTAGCAGGTCACTGAACGCAAGCTTCTGTGCGTGGCATCATGTCACTAAGCTGGGGCGCCGCGTGTCGCGTCCCAGAAGACCTTCTTGCAGGTTCACAAGGCCGAACGCACGGTCATACGCTTGCTGAAGAGATGTCAAGCGGACCGTAGGGTACCGGAGAGAGTTTGTAGCTATGAGGAGGGAGGGAGGGAGGGAGGGAGGGGGTGGGCGGGCGGGCGGGCAGACGATCCATTACTATGATTACATGATGAGAGCTATTCCGAGAAATTAGTCTGGAGGGTCTTGGGGGGGTGGCGTACCCACACAGACCGGCGCATTCCCCCGCCAAACACACCGGCGGCGGTGGGGGGGCTGGGTGGGGGAATGGAATTCAATCATCCTCGGCTCTTCAAAGCTTATTCTCTGCCACGAGATATGAATGAATAGTGTCGGGCGTTCTTTAATATTAATTCTCCATTATGGGAATCAAAAGTCATGCAGCCTAGGTCAGTCAAGGACACAGTGGTGCAAGGATGATTTTTACATTTTGTCATGACATTTTGTTATTGACCCGGGGGAGGGGTCTGGAATAGGACAGGAACAGGAAGTTGGACAGTTTATTCAAATGTGTTTCAAGTGAAAATGTATTATTTAACATTTTAAATTACATTACTAGGTCAGAGCTCAAAGGTAAGATATGTAAAAATCCAAAGAATGTAACCAATCAGCATGTGAGTTGTTGGATGAGTATTCTAAAAACATTATCCACTGAAATGAGAAGTTATCCGTCTCCCTTACTTCAGCTGTCGTGGTTCACAGTCCACGCCGGGCAGCAGCAGCCTGGCCGCCTGCCGGACGTCATCGCTGTCCACCGAGACGCTCCGCCTGTGGGCCGTGTGCGCCACAGCCACCCTGATCCACTCCATCAGCGGGGGCAGGACCACGAACGGCCTGCAGGGGGCGACAGAGTGTTAGAAGGGGGTCGGGGGTTTTCGCTGTCAGTTCATTCAAAAGTGTGGTGTGTTCCACATGTTCTGTAGGTATTACTTCTCTAGTCTACACCTTTAAAGATTAAATGCAATAGGAGGACTGAAATATTAAGACTAAGACTATTTTCACTATTTTCTAAGGAAATACTAAGGAGGCTATTTTCACTATTTTTGGAATTTGGTGTTAAAAGTCAAATCTTTTTTTTCATCTTTAATTAAAGATGTAATACAAGAAGATAATTGAAATACAAAGACTAGAGATTCTTGGCTTGTCTGTAGCAGGAAGGGAACGCAAGATGAAGACAAATTCGGTCATTTGCAAGTTTACAGCCGAACACAAAAACATCGTAAACATGCGCTGCCATTTCATATTTCATGTCAATAAACACCCCCCCCCCCCCCCGAACACCTCGAGAAATGCTCAAGCGTCTCCTCAGCAGTTTGCTGACTAACATGAGACTAACACCCCCACCACCACCTCCACCCCCCTCCTTCCCCTGCTCCCCTCGGAGTTACGACTGCTCTGAGCTGATACTCCCCATTCAACATGAGGTAGAGAGAGGGAGACAGGCGGCGAGAGAGACGGTGAGAGAGACAGAGAAAGGGTGAGGGGAAAGGAGAGGGAGTGAGGGAGAGAGACAGACAGTAAGCGAGAAAGGGGGAGAGAGAGCGCACACGAGAGATAGAGAGAGTGAGTGACAAGGGGATGAAAGAGAGAGAATGAGAAAGAAAGCACCTGCATGCCGTGTTATCATGCTCCGTGATGATTTGGAATGGCCGCATGATTTAGCAGAGCTTATTGTTTGCACAACAGGAAAGAAAGTAACATTGTGTAGGTGAGTCTGCGGGGCCGGCTCAGTACAAAAGAGCATGATTGCAAAGGCACTTCAGAGCATTTGGATGGCTGACAAGTTAAGTGATTGCTGTTATTTCGTGATTGCTGGTTTGTGTTGTTATTATACACGGTTTGTTTGTTTGCTTGCTTGCTACCTCCTCTGTTATCATCTATTTTGTTGCTGTTGTGTAGCTGCTGTGGGGGTTAGTAATAATAATAATTTTTTTCATTATTAATTGCATTTATATAGCGCTTTTCAAGACACCCAAAGCGCTTTACATAGTGTGTGTGTGTGTGTGTGTGTATGTGTGTGTGGTTGAGGTGAGGAATGACACGAGCCAATCAGAGACCAAGGGGTGATTAGGTTGGACATGTTTGAGGACGAGCCAGGGTGGGATTTGGCACCAGGACTCCGGGGTTGGCACCCCTACTCTTGCGATTAGTGCTGTAGTCTAGTGTGATTGCTGGTTGTGTGTGTGTGTATGTATGTGTGGGAATGTGTGTGTTTGGTGGCTGGCTTAATTGGCCTCACCTCGCCCAGTTCGAATCTGGAGGGGCTGCAAGCCTGTGGTGCATTGGCTAATCAGTGCACCACAGGTTACGTCAGCCACCAACACACACACTCAGGAGTGCTAGCATGCTAGTTGGTACCATCTGCCTCTGCTCCATGTCATGTCATTGCTCATGTCATGTCTTCATACTTTGCCAATAAACCAGACTTTTCACCACAAACCTGCCTGTGTCCTTGGAGGAAACCCGGAACACCACAATATGGCATTGTAGTAACTAGCTATGCTACAGTATGTATGTTTGCCGGCTTGTTTATGTGCGTCGATCTATCGTTGGAGTTTTTGTTCTTGCTGTTGTTGTTGTTGTTATGGTGGGCGGCCATACCTCTCTTTGTGCAGCGTGACCTTGGCGGGCTCCACGTTGGGGTTCTCCCACTCAATCTGCGGACAGTGCATGAAGTAGCAGAGTGTGTACAGAGCCTCGGGTTCCCAGTGCACCGCCCCGCCACCTCCCACGCCCACGCCCACACCGCCGCCGCCGCCGCCGCCGCCCCCGCCCCCCGGGAGACTGCAGGGGGCCTTCTGGTGCACCGGGGTGCCGCTGCTCGAGTTCTTGACCTGCAGTGGGTGGAGGTGGTGCATGGCCCGCGACACCAGGTCACCTGGACGGGGTGGAGGGAGACGGGAAGCTGGGTTAGACACGTGATATATTTATTAAAAAATACGTTGACTAGAAAATAGAGAAGTTGGCCATGATGGTACTCTCTGCTTCATGTGGATATTAAAAGCGCTGTTTTAAATGAGCAACACAAAAAAAAACCAAGATGAATTCCTCACACCAATCAGGGAAGACATGCCCTGATTGGTCAGAAATGGTGTGAAATGGAAACGGGTCTCATACAGACAGAGACAACCAGAACAGATATCACGGCGCACAGATATAATAGCTGATGGATGGCTGTGGCATTTCTAGCTCATCCCACTCAAATGACAGCTCTTAAATCTTACCATACTGCACCTTTAACTTCCTTTTTTAAAACTATGGAACACGTTCAAACTGCTCTTCAATACACACCGTATATTATACATTATATGCACTCCATAAAATGCCATATACCTCTATATGTAGATCTATATACACACACAAACCTATGTAGTACATGCATGGGGGCTGAAAGTCACGGGTTTCCCCAGCAGCCAGAAGCCAATGTGTGTTAATATGTGTTAATGTGTCTCTCTCTCTAAGAGGCTCCGTCGTTCCCTCATCAACATTAACAAAAGCAGCCCTCAGACATGACTCACTGCGGTGGCGGGCTGCTCTCTGAAAGAAGATCTACTCTCACTCTTATCTCATGTCTCTTAACTGCTTTCTCCCTCCTATTACTCCCCCCCCTCCCCCCCGACACACACATATTTATTTGGTGATTTATTTAAAGGAGACATATTGTACCACCAGGTTTGAGCGTGATTAGCCCTTCCGAGCGAGGTTTCATCTCCGGTTTTTGACATCACAAGCGGGAGTGTCCACCCAGATGTACGCTGGATAGATCGGGCTACCAGCCTACCCAGTGGACTGTAGCAACTGGTAGGCTGATCTATCCAGCGTACATGTAGGAGGTGGACACTCCCACTTGTGATGTAAAAAAACGGAGATTCTGAAACCGCTTGGAAGGGCTAATCACGCTCACACCTGGTGGTATAATAGGAGTAGATAGACACACACACATATAAATAGGCATAGTGAACCGCAATCTCTGAATTAATCACAAGTGCCAACGGCGTGTCACACACACACACACACCACACACACACACACACACACACACACACACACACACACACACACACACACTCTCTCACACACACTCTCTCTCTTTCTCTCTCTCTCTCTCGTGATCACTTGCGTTCAGTTGTGGTTTTTTCCCTGGCGATGGGATCTGGAAACTCTATTAAGGTGTATCGATGGCGGAATAGCATTAGCACCTCCTGGCGCCTAGCCTAGCGGGCACGACACGCTCGCAGCTAAATTAATTCATTGATCGAAACGCCTCACTTGGTTTACTGGAACGTACGTGTGTGTGTGTGTGTGTACGTGTGTGTGTGTGTGTGGTGTGTGTACGTGTGTGTGTCTGTGCGTGCGCGTGGCGGGGGTGTTCCACAAACTACCCGGGGAAACACAGAAGGAGAGACCGTCGCTCCGCTTAGAAACACACAGAAATAACCCCCGGCACGATTCCTCTGATGCGGTCTCCATAGCAACGGTGTTGGTGTCTCCTCCGACTCACTCACAGTAGTAATTTAAGGACAACACATCGATACAATAAACAACAAATAATAATAAACCCAGGGGTGGGGGGTGGGGGCGACCCACCTATGAGTGACACATTTGTTAAAACCCCTCTGAACTTAGGGGACAAAACCTCTTTTCATTGTTTTGCAGGTGTGTGTGTGTGTGCCTGTGCCCGTGTGTGTGTGCGCCTGTGTGTGTGCATTTGAAACTTCATCCACCAGACAGGATGACAGGAGTCGGCTTCCCCCCCCATCTGTTTTACTAAAGGATGCCCGCCCTCCCTTCCCCCCTCCCCCCCTCCCTCCCTCACGCCCACCCCCACCCAGGGGGGGCAGCCAGACGTAAACAAGCCGCGCTCCGCAGCTCACACACACAGGCCCGGGATGTTGACGGTGGGGATGGGAGGAATGGTGATGGAGGTGGAGGTGGTGGGGGTGGAGGTGGAGGGGGTGGTGGATGCGCGGAGCTTTGGAAAAGGCCTTGACAGCGCTAGACGTGCCAAGGCGCTGCACCCAATCCCCCCCCCCCCTTCCATCGCGGGAGTATTAGCTCAGCAGCCTGCCCGAGGTGTCGGGGTCGCTGTGACCCCACGCCACCTCCGACGTCCCGCGGCTTGTCAACGCCGTGGGACGTCGGCGGAATATTTAAAGAGACACTTCAGAGGTTTTCCTTTTCCCCGCCACAGTTTGGGGCTTTTAGATCGCAGGACCGGGCTCCCTTTTCCTCTTTCTCTGCCTTACGAGACACACCGGCATCATAATATACTGCGCTAGTATATATAGCAGACGAAGCAGTGACTACTATAGGAGCAGTGCTGGTGAATATCGTTTGCCGCTGTCCACGGCAATGCAGTCGTAGTGGTGGTGAGGTTTGGCACTGTCCACACCAATATAGTTGCGGTGAATATGGGCCTGGTTTGGCACTGCCCGCAGCAATACAGTCGAAGTGGTGGTGAATATACTTTGGCATTGTCCATGGCAATGCAGTTATAGTAGTGCAGGGTATAGTAGTAGAAGTTACAATAGTTAGCCAATGCAGGAGTATGCAGTTGTCGAACAATTGGCCACGCGTCCCTTGAACCTTTGTCCCCTTAACACGCGGCCAGACCTGATAGCGCCCCCCACTTGATGAGACTCACCACGCTTGTTTGGAGCAACGGACAGTGTTTATCTAAACCTGTCAGACTGATGGACCCGGCGACCTGCATCACACCCGCTCGCTGTCTCCGCAGAGTGTTTACATGGAGCTGTACTCTCCCTCGCCGATGAACACATTAAGGAACACACAGCGCCAAAGGTGATCGAGGGTCGGGAGGAATCAAAGCAAGGGAAGGGTGGAGGAAGGGAGGGGGAGGAAGGGAGGGAGGGAAGGAGGAAAGGGAAGTAGTGAAACAATCAAAGAGGGTTCGATGTAACACTGCAAACGTCTTCTGGCATCATTTACATAATAATAATAATAATAAAACATCCCACACAATGGCAAATCATGTAAACAAACCATAAAGAGAGGAGAAGGAGTAGAACGGGAGCCACAACTCAGTCCTGACGGGTCCCCCGCCGGCCCCACACTCTCTAACTCTGGGGCCATTGCCACGACTACGAAGTCGTGACAACACTGATGTACCTGCACACCGAGACACAGTGTCCCCACACCCCCGACGACGGAGCAGAAATAGAGAATAAAATACAAAACACAAGAGAAGGGCAAAGCCTCTCACCTCTCACGGTGTAAATCGTGATTCATAAAATAGTATCATAAAGGAAGTAAAGCAGTAAGTAAAGTCGGGAAGTTAATACGTTCATGCTCACCATCTCGTCGAGAATTACAGAGCAACCGGCCTTTTTGAGAACGGTGAGAAGGCACCAAGATGGCGGCTTGGAGTGCGCATGACGTCATGGCAACCCCTCCTAACCGGCGGTTTTAGAGGCAAGATGGCCGCTACAGGGGGGAAATCAGGCCCGTGATGCACCAAATGACGCACGTGACCTCTCACCCCGTCCCCCTCTGTGGCGGGCCGCTGGGCTGATGGAGTATCAGACTCTCCTCTCTCCCTTCTCTCATTGTTATTGTGGACGCTCGCCCCTGTCGGCGCGGGCAATATTTGTCTCCTCTGCTTGGCTGTAATTACACACACACACGCACGCGCGCGCACACACATGATCTCCTCCGCGGCCGTGTTTATCTCATTTGAATTAATCACAGGGGCCAACACTGTCACTCTCTCTCTCCCCCTCTCTTTCTCGCTCTCTCTCTATCTCTCTCTCTCTCTCTCCCCCTCCCTCTTGGAAAGTAAATGACACCACATTACATTTCCGTTCGCCAGCACATCTGATTAATATCGCTGGTGCTGTGGGGCCGATGGTGTGTAACCGTACATGTTGCCGAGCAGATAGGCGACACGCATCATGTCATGGTGAGACGTAGGGGAGCTGTGGTGTTCTTATATGCTCCTTCAATTCAGCTTTTGCAGCTAGCTGGCCAATTTACATGAAGCATAATTGTCATAAGTTTCATAGTCATTTAATAAATGGTAAATGGATAAATGGATTGCATTCATATCGCAATTTTATCCATCGAGTCTTTACAGTATTGCCTCACATTCACCCATTCATTCACCGATGGCGGTGCCAACCATGCAAGGTAACAACCAACACGTCAGGAGCAGTTAGGGTTAGGCGGTGTCTTGCTCAGGGACACCTCCACACTTAGCTAGGAGGCGGAGCCCGGGGATCGAACCAGCAACCTTCCTGTTGCCAGACAACCGGTCTTAACTCCTGAGCTACTTCCGCCCATAATAATATTATTATATTCATACAATGGAATCTAATAACATAATGGAACACAAATACTTTTTTTAGACATACATAATGTAGGCCTAATTATTTATCTCCAGTTAATTTCTAAAACGTATCTCCACCACCAACGCGTGTCATCGTGTCAAACATGGCCATTAAAGTGTGGGGCGCCACGCCAGAGACTCAGACGGCAGACGGCACTATTATCATATCCCGTTTCGTGACGGAGGACTCAGACATTCTGGAGGATTCCACCGCAGCCCCCCTGACCCGGGCCCACTCCCCGTCTGCGGTCGCCCGAGGTGCGAGAAGTTTAATCATGACATCACGGTGAAGGAGATACCGTTCCACACTCCGCACGGAGGGTAGCGGCACGTATCACCGCTGTGTATCATTTTCAGTTTAATGTGTCTACCAGCGCAACTACCGTCGGGCAAGGAGGACAGATGAGTCCCGAGAAGTGCTCTTTTCGAGAAGTTTCAAACGCTAAAACGCCCGCCAGCGCGAAAAAGAAGTCAGACGAAGCGACACGCAAACCACCAAGAAGAGAAATGCAGCAAGTGTTAATTGCTGCATTTCAAGCTGTTGGCCTGTTGCTGACTGTGATGTGTTTTATTGTAACCACCGTGTGTTTGTGTGTGTGTGTGTCTCTCTCTCTCTCCAATTCCCCTTTCAAAATAATTGCAAGACGGTGAGAAAATTAACGACACTGATCCA
>PIJE02005463.1:0-11795 GCA_002895965.2 Coryphaenoides rupestris
TGAGATAGTTTCTACTGTAGACGGCACATGAATATAATGACGGCACTATATTTCCCCTAATTCAATTATTATTCATCTTAATAATATCATTGCAGTAGTAGTGGTGGTGGTAATAGGAGTAGTAGTACTACATCTAGAACTAGTAATAGTCTATCTACAATAATTATTCACGTAACTTTGTTCGATCACAAGATCAGAAATTGCCGTAAATGTTAAGCTGTAATTTGTAAGAACAATACTGTGTGTTTTTGGCTCATTTCCCCTTTTGTCATCAAAAGAATGAATAAGATGAGTCATCAAACGAGGTTATTAATGGGGAACTGTCACATTTGTCAATTTTAGATTTTTTAGTGAGCACTGCTTCATACGCGAGTTGTGAAACAAAAATCACATTCTGCAACGTCAAGTCTGTTTCAAAAAACCCTGGGAACAGTAAACGTCAATCGACTAACGACCAATTAGGGCCGCCGCGGCTCGTCAATGCCTACGACGACGTCGACACGCAAAAGGCATCGACGTCGATATTTTTGATCGACACAATTAGGATTATTTTATTTTATTTCGAAAATGCTAATTTTTCATTTTCAATTAGTTTCACAGCAGTACTTACCGCCATGCGTGTTCTATATGAAGTTGAGAGGAAATGTCTTCAGAAGGTTCTAGAAGAGTCTTACTCTATGAAGTTGAGATTAAGAGTCTTTAGAAGGTTCTAGAATCGTCTTACTATATGAAGTTGAGAGGAAGTCTCCTTAGAAGGTTCTAGAATAGTCTTACTATATGAAGCTGGAGGAAGTCTCCTTAGAAGGTTCTAGAAGAGTCTTACTATATGAAGTTGAGATTGAGTGTCTTCAGAAGGTTCTCGAAGAGTCTTACTCTATGAAGATGAGATTGAGTGTCTTCAGAAGGTTCTAGAAGAGTCTTACTATATGGAGCAGGAGGAAGTCTCCGAGCCCGTGGGTGCTCTCCACGCGGACCAGGATGGCGTCCTTCTGCAGGGTGCTGAAGCCCACGGCCAGGCGGTCGGCGCGGGTGCTGGGTCGCTCGTTGGGTGCCCAGGTGTACGTGATGAGGGCGCCTCCTTTACCGAAGATATACGTGGTCCCGGCTGCGGAGGAGGAGAAAGACGAGGAGGAGGAGGAGGAGTAGGGGGAGGGGGAGGGGGGGACGTGGAGGAGGAGGAGGAGGAGGAGGAGGGGGAGGGGAGGAAGACGAAGACGAAGACGAAGAGGAAGAGGAAGAGGAAGAGGAGGAGGAGGGGGAGGAGGAAGAGGAATAGGAGGGGGAGGGGGAAGAGGAGGAGGATCGGGTAGAGGAATAGGAGGAGGAAGAGGGGGAGGCAGAGGAGGAAGTAGAAACATTAGACATACGGCGAGCCTATGCTGCATATAAGGAGAAACAGGAGTGAAATTGTCATTTGTTTTGCAAAAATCCCCCAAAACCACAGAGAGACCATGAGGAACGTCGCTTGTGTAGTCGATGCGGTGTGTTTGTCGGCTCCAAACGTCTTCAACCTTTGCAAACGATGCGACGTTTCATTGTTTCTGGGTCGTCGGTGCGTGCGCCTTTAAATCTTTAAATCAATGCATTTTAATGGCGCTGGGCTTAGGGTTACGTGCGATGGATGCAGGATGCATTGTTCCATCATTAATGTTGGGCGCGCAGCTGCGGCATCGCCTTTCATCATTGATTCGCCACCGAAAATATCCAGAATTCAGAGCTTCGTGTATAGCTATGGCTACACAAGACCTTCCAGTATTGGCAGCGTTCTGTAACCCAGCGCTGGAGAACGGCTAATATGCTAACACACTGTTCACTACGGACATGCAGAGCGATACTTCCCCCAAACAACTCTCATCTAATCTCAATGCTATTCCCAAACGTAATAAAACAAATCAATAGTAATTAAGCAATAACATTTGATTTAATGTTGATCTAATGTGCCCCCCCCCCAAAGAATCGCAACCTTATCATGGTGGGGGGGTTTGGGTGACCCTGGGAGCTGTGTTGTCCGGGGCATTAGCCCCTGGTAGGGTCTCCCAAGGCAAAGTGGTCCCAGGGGAGGGGCCAGATCATTAGACAAAGAGCGATTCAAAGACCCCATGAAGAGACTCCCGGAAAGATCAGTCACCTCGCCCGGACAAGGGAAACCAGGAATCCCTTCTGGAGCCAGACCTGGGAGGGGAGCTCGTCGGCAAGCGTCTGGTGGCCGGGCCAAGCCCGAAAAGACAATGTGGTGTCACCTCCCTGTGGGCTCGCCACCTGCAGGGAGAGTCATTGGGGTCGGGTGCGTTGTATACCGGGCGGTAGGCAAAAGTGAGGTCCTGGCCGTGCGGATCCCCGGCATCGCTTCCCCGCTCACTGGCGGGGAAGGAGCCTGAGTTGGTGTGGGAGGTGGAGCGGTACCAACTAGATATGGTTGGGCTCACCTCCATGCACAGCACCGGTTCTGGAACCAAACTCCTGGAGAGGGGCTGGACCCTCTCCTTTTCCGGAGTTGCCTAGGGTGTGAGGCGCCAGGCGGGTGTGGGGATACTCACAAGTCCCTGGCTGAGCGCCGCTGTGTTGGACTTCTCTCCGGTGAACGAGAGGGTCGCCTCCATGCGACTGCAAGTCGCTGGGTGGAAGGCTCTGACTGTTGTGTGTGCCTACGCACCAAACAGCAGTTCAGAGTATCCGGCCTTCTTGGAGTCCTTGGGTGGCATCCTGGAAAGGGTTCCATCCAGGGACTCCATAGTTCTACTGGGGGACTTCAACGCACACATGGGCAATGATGGAGAAACCTGGAGGGGAGTGATTGGGATGAACGGCCTGCCCGATCTGAACCAGAGTGGTGTTTTGTTATTGGACTTCTGTGCTAGTCATGGACTGGCCATAACAAACACCATGTTCGAACATAGGGTGGTCCACAAGTGTACCTGGTACCGGACCACCTTAGGCCAAAGGTCGCTGATCGACTTTGTAATCGTATCAGCAGATCTGCGGCTGCATGTTTTGGACACTCGGGTGAAGAGGGGAGCAGAGCTGTCAACTGATCACCACCTGGTGGTGAATTGGATCAGATGCCAGACAGACCTGGTAAACCCAAACGTGTAGTGAGGGTGAACTGGGAACGTCTGGTGGAAGCCCCTGTCCGTAAGGTCTTTAACTCCCACCTCCGGAAGAACTTCTTGTGCATCCCGGGGAGGTTGGGGACATGGAACCTGAGTGAATGTTCAGAGCCTCCATTGTAGAGGCTGCAGCTCGGAGCTTTGGTCAAAAGGCTGTCGGTGCCTGTCGTGGCGGCAACCCAAGAACCCGTTGGTGGACACCAGCGGTGAAGGAAGCCGTCAGGCTGAAGAAGGAGGCCTTTCGGGCCTGGTTGGCCCAGGGGTCTCCCGAAACAGCAGACGGGTACAAAGCAGACGGGTCAAAAAGCTCTTCAGTGGCAAGGCGGCAGGTGTGGATGAGATTCGCCCTGAGATGCTGAAGGCTCTGGACATTGTCGGGCTGTCGTGGCTGACATGCCTAGTCAAACTAAGTGCAAGCTGCGTCCGTATTCTCGGCACAAAGTCTAGCACATTCTCAGCGGGTGTTGGACTCCGCCAAGGTTGTCCCTTGTCACCGATTCTGTTCGTGATCTTCATGGACAGAATCTCAAGGCGCAGCCGAGGTGAGGAGAGTGTCCGGTTTGGGGACCTCAGAATTGCATCTCTGCTCTTTGCAGATGATGTGGTTCTGTTGGCTACATCAGACCGTGACCTCCAGCATGCACTGGGGCGGTTTGCAGCCGAGTGTGAAGCGGTCGGGATGAGAGTCAGCACCTCCAAGTCTGAGGCCATGGTTCTCTGCCGGAAAACGGTGGAGTGTTCCCTCCGGGTTGGGAATGAGTTGCTGCCTCAAGCGAAGGAGTTCAAGTATCTCGGGGTCTTGTTCACGAGTGAGGGCAAAATGGAGCTGGAGATGGACAGACGGATTGGTGCAGCGTCTGCAGTGATGCGGGCGCTGTACCGGTCCGTTGTGGTGAAGAGGGAGCTGAGCCGGAAGGCGAAGCTCTCGATTTACAGGTCCATCTACGTTCCAACCCTCACCTATGGTCACAAGCTTTGGGTAGTGACCGAAAGAATGAGATTGCGGATACAAGCGGCCAAAATGAGTTTCCTATGCAGGGTGGCTGGGCTCAGCCTTAGGGACATCCAGAGGGAGCTCGGAGTAGAGCTGCTCCTCCTCCGTATAGAAAGGAGTCAGCTGAGATGGTTCGGGCATCTGATTAGGATGCCCCCCGGGCGCCTCCCCTAAGGGGTTTTCCGGGCACGTCCAACTGGGAGGAGCCCCCGGGGCAGACTCAGAACCCGCTGGAGAGATTATATATCTCATCTGGCCTGGGAATGCCTCGGGATCCCCCAGGAGGAACTAGAGAGTGTGGCTGGAGAAGGAATCCTGGGGGGCCCTGCTTAGCCGGCTGCCACCGCGACCCGACCCCGGATAAGCAGACGAGAATGGATGGATGGATGTTTTCCTCCACATTGACTTCATTATTCTTTTAGCGAGATAAAGACATTTAGTTTATGAAGAAAAAAGTATGCATGAAAGAGAGCAGGAGAGAGGGAAATAAAGAAAAAGAGTGAGCAAGTGAGAGAGATAGAGAGATAGATACAGAGAGAGAGACATAGAGATAGACAAAGAGAGAGAGATAGAGAGAGACAGAGAGAGAAACAGAGAGAAAGTTGGCTAGTTTGCTTACCAGCTTTAAATAAGCTTGTAGGAAGAGGGGTTTACTAACAGACATTAAAGAAGTCGTTAGAGACAGCCGGGCGTGGCGGGATTAGAAACATTAAAGTGAGCTAAGCTTTAAGGCAAAGTCAGTTGCAGAATAACCGATGAGCTGCACAACAAACCATCCTCTCGCGTTATCACCCAGCGACACGACGGTGGGCCAGCATTCCCTTTGACGATGCCGCGTCACAGTTTCGTAATGTTAACATTTAGTCGCTCAGCAGACGCCGCTGTCCACCGTGAATCCAGACGCAAGACCAGAAAACGCTGTAATGTGTAAACTGTCATTTGTTGTTTGACAATATTAATTTAGTTTTTGGCTCGTTTCCCCTTTCATCACCAAAAGAATGAATAAGACGAGTCATCTGGGAACTGTCACAATTGTCCATTCTTTTTTTATATTCGTGAGTACTGCGTCATACTGCATTCATTCTGTAACATCAACTCTGTTTCTGTCAAAAAAAAGCCCTGGGAACAGTAAATGTCAATCGACTAACGACCAATTAGGGCCGCCACGGTTCGTCAATCCCTATGACGACGTCGACACGCAAAAGGCATCAACGTCGATATTTTTCATCAACACAATTAGTGTTATTTAATTTCATTTAGAAAATGCTAATTGTTCATTTCAATTTGTTTCACAGCAGTACCGCCATGCGCGTTCTAGAAGAGTCTTAGTATATGAAGTTGAGAGTAAGAGTCTTTATAAGGTTCTAGAAGAGTTTTACGATATGAAGTTGAGATTAAGAGTCTTTAGGAGGTTCTAGAAGAGTCTTACTATATGAAATTGAGAGTAAGAGTCTTTAGAAGGTTCGAGAAGAGTCTTACTATATGAAGTTGAGAGTAAGAGTCTTTAGAAGGTTCTAGAAGAGTTTTACTATATGAAAAAAAATGAAGAAAGTTGTAGTTTATAGTTTATGAAGAAAAAAGTATGCACATTGCAAGAGAGAGAGAGTGAGGAGGTGACTCAAGGACTGGCGACAGCTAGACTAGTAGACCAATGCAGACATTGGGCTTCGAACCCGGAACCTTTCCACCCGGGAGGGTCAGGAATCCAGCGTCGCCTAACTGCTAGACGACCCACCGCCACAGACGCTATTTATATTATACCTCCGCACGCCCATCATAACATATCAGCGTTGTACTGATATTACAGGGTCTTTTTTTTTGTCCTGTGCCTGTGCTTTCCTGCTTCAGCAAATGATTCACTGAGCCGATGGCGCCTGAAGACAAGAGCGGCCGGGCACATGGGAATGAAGGAATGAAGGAATGAAGGAAGGAAGGAATGAAGGAATGAAGGAAGGAAGGAGGGGTGGGCAGTGCAGCTGCTGCTAATGCTGATTCACGTGCAGGACGCGTTCCCGGGTATTCCGACGGCCGGGTTGTTAATTTGAATAACGATATTCAGCGGCTCGGAATAGCTTCATTAGCGTCTGCCGTTAATTAATGGGCAGGTGTTTGCGACGTGTTCCCCACTGTTACACCCCTGTAATGGCTGCTTGCTCGCTAGCCACGCCTGCCTGCCTGCCCGCCTGCCTGCCTGCCTGGCCGCGGTAAACATGCCTGCATTATTTGCAGGTAATTACGAGCGGGCTGACGTGCTCGATGGTAAACGCGTGGAGATGTACGAGCGAGGCAGGCTGCTATGGGCCCCTCGACAGCCACGCTAGCTATCTGCCTTCCCGTGCGCCGCGGACACATGTCCCGTTGAATTAGCCGCGCAGGCTTCTTTGAGGAGATTACGAGCAGATCGGTTTTTCACTCGTTATCTCAGCGTGGATAGGAGAACTTTTTTAATTACTGCGCGGTGCACGTTATGTAATATCNCTGCTTAGCCGGCTGCCACCGCGGACCCGACCCCCGGATAAGCAGACGAGAATGGATGGATGGATGTTTTCCTCCACATTGACTTCATTATTCTTTTAGCGAGATAAAGACATTTAGTTTATGAAGAAAAAAGTATGCATGAAAGAGAGCAGGAGAGAGGGAAATAAAGAAAAGAGTCAGCAAGTGAGGCGAATAGAGACAGAGAGAGATACAGAGAGATAGACAGAGAGAGAGAAATAGAGAGAGACAGAGAGAGAGACAGAGAGATAAGACAGAGAGAGAGAGATAGAGAGAGACAGAGAGAGAAACAGAGAGAAAGTTGGCTAGTTTGCTTACCAGCTTTAAATAAGCTTGTAGGAAGAGGGGTTTACTAACAGACATTAAAGAAGTCGTTAGAGACAGCCGGGCGTGGCGGGATTAGAAACATTAAAGTGAGCTAAGCTTTAAGGCAAAGTCAGTTGCAGAATAACCGATGAGCTGCACAACAAACCATCCTCTCGCGTTATCACCCAGCGACACGACGGTGGGCCAGCATTCCCTTTGACGATGCCGCGTCACAGTTTTGTAATGTTAACATTTAGTCGCTCTCCCACCGTGAATCCAGACGCACGACCAGAAAACGCTGTAATGTGTAAACTGTCATTTGTTGTTTGACAATATTAATTTAGTTTAGTTTTGGCTCGTTTCCCCTTTCATCACCAAAAGAATGAATAAGACGAGTCATCTGGGAACTGTCACAATTGTCCATTCTTTTTTTATATTCGTGAGTACTGCGTCATACTGCATTCATTCTGTAACATCAACTCTGTTTCTGTCAAAAAAAAGCCCTGGGAACAGTAAATGTCAATCGACTAACGACCAATTAGGGCCGCGACGGTTCGTCAATCCCTATGATGACGTCGACACACAAAAGGCATCAACGTCGATATTTTTCATCAACACAATTAGTGTTATTTAATTTAATTTAGAAAATGCTAATTGTTCATTTAAATTTGTTTCACAGCAGTACTACCGCCATGCGCGTTCTAGAAGAGTCTTAGTATATGAAGTTGAGAGCAAGAGTCTTTATAAGGTTCTAGAATACTCTTATGATATGAAGTTGAGATTAAGAGTCTTTAGGAGGTTCTAGAATACTCTTACTATATGAAGTTGAGAGTAAGAGTCTTTAGAAGGTTCTAGAAGAGTATATATGAAAAAACTAATGAAGAAAGTTGTAGTTTATAGTTTATGAAGAAAAAAGTATGCACATTGCAAGAGAGAGAGAGTGAGGAGGTGACTCAAGGACTGGCGACAGCTAGACTAGTAGACCAATGCAGACATTGGGCTTCGAACCCGGAACCTTTCCACCCGGGAGGGTCAGGAATCCAGCGTCGCCTAACTGCTAGACGACCCACCGCCACAGACGCTATTTATATTATACCTCCGCACGCCCATCATAACATATCAGCGTTGTACTGATATTACAGGGTCTTTTTTTTTGTCCTGTGCCTGTGCTTTCCTGCTTCAGCAAATGATTCACTGAGCCGATGGCGCCTGAAGACAAGAGCGGCCGGGCACATGGGAATGAAGGAATGAAGGAATGAAGGAATGAAGGAAGGAAGGAATGAAGGAAGGAAGGAGGGGTGGGCAAGTGCAGCTGCTGCTAATGCTGATTCACGTGCAGGACGCGTTCCCGGGTATTTCCGACGGCCGGGTTGTTAATTTGAATAACGATATTCAGCGGCTCGGAATAGCTTCATTAGCGTCTGCCGTTAATTAATGGGCAGGTGTTTGCGACGTGTTCCCCACTGTTACACCCCTGTAATGGCTGCTTGCTCGCTAGCCACGCCTGCCTGCCTGCCCGCCTGCCCGCCTGCCTGCCTGCCTGGCCGCGGTAAACATGCCTGCATTATTTGCAGGTAATTACGAGCGGCTGACGTGCTCGATGGTAAACGCGTGGAGATGTACGAGCGAGGCAGGCTGCGATGGGCCCCTCGACAGCCACGCTAGCTATCTGCCTTCCCGTGCGCCGCGGACACATGTCCCGTTGAATTAGCCGCGCAGGCTTCTTTGAGGAGATTACGAGCAGATCGGTTTTTCACTCGTTATCTCAGCGTGGATAGGAGAACTTTTTTAATTACTGCGCGGTGCACGTTATGTAATATCAGTAATTATAGAATAAGAAGTTTAAAAAAAAAAATAAACCCAACATGATGATGATGATTAGAAGCATGGTGACAAAGACTACACACACACACACACACACACACACACACACACAGATGGCACAGTTATGGGCGACAGTAGCTCAGGAGGTAAGAGCGGTTGTCTGGCCAACCTGGAAGGTCGCTGGTTCGATCCTGTCGAAGTGTCCCTGAGCAAGACACCATCTAACCCTAACTGCTCCTGACGTGTTGGTTGTTACCTTGCATGGTTGGCACCACCGTCGGTGTATGAATGGGTGAATGTGAGGCAACTGTAAAGCACTTTGGATAAAGGCACGATATAAACGCAATCCATTTGGCAGAAACCGGAAAACAATATCATCTGGTTCACTTAGAAAACGTATTTTCAAATATCGAACGGAGAAGAATATCGTTAATCTGAGAGCCACAAACGATTGGAGGACGTACTGAACCTTCACAGAGAGATGATGATGCCTCCGTAACCCCCCCTCCCCCCCCCCCCACACACCACACACATGTTTACTGCGCTGCGGTGAAAGCAGAAGGGCCCATAAAAGTGTCGAGGGACAGATCGGGCGTCCGGCGTACCGGGAAACATAAAGAATGCATGCTGCTGCTGCGGCTGCGGCTGTCGGACGCGACATGAAATATGGAGCAGCGCGAGGTAAGCCGTAGCCGTGGCCGCCGCCGCAGCTGCGATGAGTTCCCGCCCAATCGGTGTAACAAAGACAGTATGGCTGCTGCAATTAGTCATAACACAGAACACAGGGTCCCATTATGCCGGTGCACCTCTCTCTACCTTTCTCTCTCTCCCTCACACATTATCCGCCTCTCTCTCCTCACCCTTATTTGCATCATATTAATTAAGCATTAGGTGATGAATCTGCCATGATGTACACTCACACAGCTCTGAGCTCTCTACCTCTCTCTCTCTCTCTCTCTCGCTCTGACCTGATCTCTCTGTCTCTCATTCTCACTGTGTCTGTGTGAGTGTTTGTGTGTCTCTCTCTATCTTTCTGTTGTGTGTGTGTGTGGTGTGTGTGTCTCTCACTGTGTGTGATGTGTGTGTGTGTGGTCTCTCTCACTGTGTGTGTGTGTGTGCTGTGTGTGTCTCGGTCTTTCATACTGTGTGTGTGTGTGTGTGTCTCTATCTCCTCTATGTGCGTGTCTCTCACTGTGTGTTGTGTGTGTGGTGTGTGTGTGTGCGTGTATGTGTGTTTGTGTGTGTCTCTCTCTCTATCTTTCTGTGGCTGTGTGTCTGTCTCTCTCTCTATGCGCATGTCTCTCACTGTGTGTGTGTGTGTGTGTGTTTGTGTGTCTCTCTCTCCCTCTCTCTCACACTGTGTTTGTCTATGTGTGTGTGTGTGTGTGTGTGTGTGTGTGTGTGCGTGTATGTGTGTTTGTGTGTGTCTCTCTCTCTATCTTTCTGTGGCTGTGTGTCTGTCTCTCTCTCTATGCGCATGTCTCTCACTGTGTGTGTGTTTGTGTGTCTCTCTCTCCCTCTCTCTCACACTGTGTTTGTCTATGTGTGTGTGTGTGTGTGTGTGTGGTGTGTGTGTGTTTCTCTCTCTCACCCTCTCTCTCCCTATCTCTCTAACATACATGTCGGGGGGTGAGGGCCGTCACAGGTGTTCATCATGGTAATATTAGTTATAATATATACATAACGAATATACATAACGAATGTGTGTTATTGTATGAAGCTCCTCAGCGGTGTGATTACAGCGTACCGTGAGGCTCCGCACTTCCCAGCGAGCGTGAACTCTACCGGGGGTCACACAAAACAAGCGCTATGCGAGCTGCTTCCTTGTTCAGCGGATGTGGCTTTCGCGTTGACCCCCCCCCCCTCCCCCCCCACACACACACACATGCATGTGAATGAATCCAAATAAATAATTATCATCACAAGCTCAAGCGAGGGATGCACTTGTATCGCGTTGGCGCCGTATATCGTGGAGAGCACACACACATTGGCATTGGTGTAGATTAGATGGAGGCTGTATTGTATTGATTGCACACGCGTACAAGCGACCGGATTCCATTGGCTTTGAGATTAAGTACATTTGGCAAAGTTAGCTCGTAGCCAAAGTTGCTTCGTGAGTCGAGTTATCGAGACGAAAATCGTTTGGGAGCCCAACTGAAGGACGGAATAGTCAAATAATGCAGCTGATTAATTTATGTCTCCATGCTTTCTTTGTCTGGGATTGCTGGATATTTCAACGGGTCTAAAAAATTAATTTAGACCCGCCAAACACAGTAGTTTTTACTTTTATTTAAATATACAGACCCCACCACCCAGTGCCAATCCCCCAGGAAACCCTCTCTGTCTTCCCCAGAACACCTGCATTTGACTGAATATTTTCCTGTTTTCCTGAACATAATAACGACTATTATTTCTGGGTTATAATCATCGTTAATGCAACTTGGGTGTTTGATTGAGCTGCGTGCTAATGGGGAGCTCATTAAACAGAGCAGAATCAACACATGCACATTAACCACTGACACTAAAACCTTAAGAACCTTCCTTTCCTCAAAATATTTTCACAGCTTCACCAACTCCTCACTCTTCAGTCGCGCTGAAAAATGAAGAATATTTTTACCGCATGACTTCATAGCACGTGAGCCGCATATGAGCCACATTCTTAGCACAACAAAAATTATAATGAGTACGCTTGCAGCGCACAGATCTTGATGAATATAAAAGCGTAGATAAAACTCGCTGAAAGCATCTGCTAAATGACGAGATGTAAATTAACAAATTCAACTGCAGGGCGTTGCCGTAGAAAAAGAAAACCCTGAATGTTTGCTTTCAGTTAAGTGTCCATTTAACTGTGTATGTGTGTGTGTGTGTGTGTGTGTGTGGGCGTGTGTGCATGTATACGTGCGTGTGTGGAATCATTCGTAGATCTATTTGCCAATCTATGCATGTCAACCTGTGTGTGTGTGTGTGTGTGTGTGTGTGTGTGTGTGTTGAGGTGTGAACCAGCAGACGTGTGTGTGTGTGTGTGTGTGTGTGTGTGTGTGTGAGAGTGTGTGTGTTGAGGTGTGTGT
>PIJE02005465.1:5000-7500 GCA_002895965.2 Coryphaenoides rupestris
GCTCTCCTCACTGAGGTCGTCAGAGGCTTGTGTCCACTAACAGTAAATCAGAACTTAGGGATCCGGAATTGGGCGGGGCGAGGGGGGGGGGGCGGGGCTCCAGGTCTCTTACCGACAGAGCGGCATTGAGACGTCTTCCCGCCACACACGGCGCTTCCCCGCCACATTAACTAATGCGATGGAAATGTCCGAGGTCTAATTGGATGTTGATGCCAGAAAGTTATGTTGTTTGTTTGTTTTTGTTTTCTTATTGTCACGGTAACTCTTGGTCCTCACCAAGCAGGGCCATCTTGTAGCTCTATTGCGCTATAGTGTGTGTGTGTGTGTGTGTGTGTGTGTGTGTGTGTGTGTGTGTGTGTGTGTGTGTGTGTGTGTGTGTGTGTGTGTGTGTGTGTGTGTGTGTGTGTGTGTTTGTCCCTAACTTTCCACTTTGAGTAATGACACTGAAGGCCACCATTTCTACAGGTGCACATATCCTATATCCATGACACACACACACACACAGGTCAAAGTCCCCACCAGGATAGTAAACGAGAACCTACACACACACATGCACACACACACATGCACACACACACACACACACACACCACACACACACACACACACACACACAAAGCTCAGCCACTATTTTCTGGCTTTATTTCCAGAGCGCACGTTGCCAAGCGATATGTAATGTATGGGATGTAATGTATGTTGCACGGTCCTCCCAGGCCATTCTTTAACCTCCCCCTCCTCCTCCCCCTCACACACACACACACACACAACACACACACACACACACACACACACACACACACACACCACACACACACACACACACAGGCACACACACACACTCCTGTCGGGGTTGGTTACAAACGGGAGAAATGTCCTTGCCTCGGAACGGCGGTAGGCCGCCATGTCAGCCGTTCCTGACTAATGCATTCTGGGAAAACAAATAATGGTCCGGGGTTTTAAATTAATGAGCGAGGAGGAAATGCAGCTCGCCTAATGTCCTCTTCCACCCACCTACCCCCCCACCCCCCCCCCCCCCACCCCCACCCCACCCCCCACCCCACACACACACACACACACACACACACACACACACACACACACACACACACACACACACACACACACCCCGCTACCGGCCTGTGGCTTGCGGGTGGCTGTGGGTGTTCACCGCCGTTCATAATCACTCACTTCCTGTAGCCCAGTAGCCGGCAACATCACGCTAACCTGTTGTCCTGCGAGCGACGCGAGGCTTTAGCTGAATAATAATGATGGTGCTGTCCTGCTAGCTGCACTGCTTAGAAAACCGCTCCACCCGCGGGAACACGGCCGCGCTGCTGGGGGTGCCTGACGGGGGTGTGCCTGACGGGGGTGTGCCTGACGGGGGTGTGCCTGACCGGGGTGCCTGACGGGGGTGTGGCCTGACCGGGGTGTGCCTGACGGGGGTTGTGCCTGACGGGGGTGGCCTGACGGGGGTGGCCTGACGGGGTGTGCCTGACGGGGTGGCCTGACGGGGGTTGTGCCTGCATGGGGGTGGCCTGACGGGGGTGTGCCTGACGGGGGCCTGACAGGGGTGTGCCTGACGGGGGTGTGCCCTGACGGGGGTGTGCCTGACGGGGGTGGCCTGACGGGGGTGGTCTGACGGGGGTGGCCTGACGGGGGTGGCCTGACGGGGGTGTGACTGCATGGGGTCTATTCTGGACTCCTCTGCCTTTGAAAGTTACATTCTATGTACTATAGAATACACAAATCAAAGGAATTCCGATGTCATTAATTAGCAGATCGGAGTTCGGAGCATCCAACAGGTTGGCTGCAGACGTCGAACCCTGCAGAGCCTTCCGGCGGGGAGTCAGACCAACACGATCTGCTATCTTCTCAGATCGGTATCTTCCGCTTGAGTGTTCTTCAACAGGCCGTTCGACTGCCCTTTCTGTACGCGTCACTCTCATGTCTGTTGCCCCTTTTCCACCAAGGCATTTTCAGGGCCGGTTCGGAGCCAGAGCCTAAAACGAACCAGTTCTTCGTGTTTCGACAGCCAAAGAACCGGCTCCCGGCCAGAAAAACTGGTTCGTTCTTGGCTCCAACTCTTTGCTGGGCCCAGACTTGAACCAACAAAGCACCGACTACGTCAGAGGCTGGGGGCGGGATTAGCAAGTCCACCAAAAACTTTCTGAGCTCCATTTCACAACAAACCCCGACAATGGAAGTGACTACTCCGATACAACCGCACCGATACCACTTTGGCAACGCAACGTTAACCTTGTAATATTCTTAGCCAAGGAATATTGAAATAAAGAGATGAAACCGAGTTGTCGTTTATGGATGTTTAATAGAAACTGCGCATGGTACCGAGCATGGGCGTAGAATTTAGTAGGGACGCTGGGGACATGTCCCCACCAATTAACAGAGCACCCCCCCCCCCCCCCCCCATCAGAACCGCAAATTAACAGCGCACCCCCCCCCATCAGAACCGCGAATTAACGGAGCAGCATTGTTTTTCTAA